>JYFJ02000552.1:0-30000 GCA_000934665.2 Catajapyx aquilonaris
CTGGTGGAATGGGCCTCAGAAAACTCCGCCAGTGACTTGGGTCCGCCCATCTTGAAATTCTGGCTGAATCCTAAAGCCCCCGATGCCAGTGGATCTGCACATCGAAATATTTCGCATTAATTTTACGAGCTAATTAAAAACAACAATTTCTGTCAATTTTGATGATGTACGGGGTGTTCCTTCATATTATGTAACGTAGTAACCAGTTTCATTTTCATGCAGTACAATCACGATATATTTTGATTATGTATGGGAACGACATGGCCAGTTTCATATTTGTGCAGAACAGTCACGATGTGTGTTTTTTTCCATGGTCATTTTAGGATGCGTTTGCTCGCTTGCCATAAAAGATGGTGACGATTGACAGAAGGCTTAAAATGTAATCTTGCGAGTAAGCGTATGTGCCCATTATCGTGTGTTGATTGTGAAGTAACTCACTGCTGAAGCTTTCCCCTGCGGCCACGCTTCCGGAGACGGATCCGTCCGGGTTCATCCTGAAATCCATCTGCTTGGGCTGCCTCTGCCTTCCCTTGCTGATTAGGACGGGATTCCCCGACACTGACGCCACCACCACCGTCGTAAACAACAACAGTAACAGGTGAAAGCCAGCTGGTGACATTTCCCCTTCCACACTCGAAGCAGCAGGGTCGATGAGTGATGGCCAACGGTGTTTTTCTGCTGGCCAGTAGTGTCCAGTCTCCTACGTTTCAAGCCAGCCCCGGATTATTAAACCCACGGGATATTTTCGGAAACAATGTTGCCGGGTTGACAATTTATTCAATTTTATGGGTTGCAGCCTTCAAAAACAAAAACATATTTCATCCTTGAGAAGACAGAACTGGTACTTTCTAAGTTTATCAATTAATGGCTACCAAATCTGCAATCAAAATGTTATTTTCTCCCTCGGTTGAAGTGTCAACAAAAATTGCAATAAGATCATATTGGGAATCTCTTTGGCATAATATAAATTGCGAGCCATGCTCTTGAATGTACAGGTTTGTTTGTTATTTTTGGATTCGTGCGTAATTTGTGAAGCGGCTTTCACCACGACCGTTGACCCCCGGTCCTCGGGCTTTTCCAAAAATTCTTTGGAAAAACCCTCCTAAACCCCCTCTACCCCGTCAAGGGCACGTGACTTGAAAGGGTCAGGGCTGTGTGCTGGGACAATATTTTTGGAAGGAAGGACCGGACCTGTCACTCTTCTCTCTGGAGACGGCAAGAATGCAGCTCTCCTTCGTCCTGCTCGTCCTCTTGCTGGTCATATGTCATCTGTCCAGATGCGCGCCCACAGACTCTCAAATAGGCAAGTCCCATTTGTCACTTGTACAGCAAGCGTTTATTTAATTAATTAATTAATGTCCTGTTAGCAACAAATAATAAGCTACCAGTGTTTTTTTTGGATATGAATGATGCCAATGCATTTGCTTCGTGCTGTTTGTAGCTGCCACGTCACCTGAATCGTCCGTCGCAGTGTCCCTCCCAGCTGCACAGGCTGAATCAAGTTCTGAAACCTCCAAAAGGAGGCATGGCTCTCGTCGAAAAGGTCACAAAAAGCAGAGAAAAAATAATAACAGGAGGAAAGGAGGTATGCTGATTTGTCTTTTTTTCTACTATACATGGCAAGGTCATTTTGCGTTGCAATTTTTTCACAATGTGCTATTGTTTTATAACATATTTGTTTCACTGCCATTTTAAGGTTGAATTCGTTGTGAGCCCAACAATGCACTTGTGTGGCATGCTATTAATCACCGGTTTGATCTGCAGTAAAAGTGACCTCTGAAGCCAGTGTGTCGACGCCTGCGACGTCGTCGTCTTCCCCTGTCGCTCGGGAGAGGCGTCAACTGGGCTTTTCCAGCGCCCAGGCCAGCGCCTCGTCCTTCAACAGCAACCCGGGGATGGGGATGGGCCTGGGAGGAGGGCTCATGGGCGGCCCCTGGGGCCAGTCGCCCTTCTTCCCAGGAATGATGGGAGGAGGAGGCCTGGGCCTTGGGATGGACATGAGCCAGGCATCGGCCAACGCCTTCAACGGAGGATTCGGAGGATTCGGACGACGATAGTCACAATCTGCAGTGGTTCTGTAGCTTCCTGTAGTTTCCTGATCAAGGATCCCTGATGTCAAACTTACCTTGACGTAATAAATGTTGCGCTCTCAACTACTTTATTGTTATGTGTTTTTACTTCACAAAGGATTCTCTTATAGGTTATGTGTTACGTTTTGTCCCACACTTACTGTGTAATCTGTGTATTTTTCAGCAGTATAAATATAGCTGGTTATATGGTCAGGTCACCGTTTCCTAGAATTGCTTCATTATGCACTTAGGTTTAACGTGGGGGAATTTTTCCGAGGCTGCTGTTTTGTATTCGTAATAGCTGGAGCAAAAACGTTTCTAGGGAGTGTTTTTATCTGATCGAGTGAGAAAACAGTCAAGTGTAAGGTCAGATCTGATGCACGCAAGGTTGTTTTGCTACAACCCCTCCCTCTATAGGTGCCCAAAAAAAACTTCACAGCCTTACCATTGCAATATATTCTTGAAAGTACAGTTTTTCTTTTGATAAAGTAAATATTTGCACTTGTTTTCATGGAGGATGCCATTGATGTGTTCAGTTATTTTCTGACAAAGTTCACTGCGCACGTCTTGTTGAACCAAGGCGATGGGATGTGTTTCTATCATTGCAGACAGGATGATATCGGTTAGATTTTCCGCAGATACAAATGTCCTCCTTCACCAACCGGATATTCTTGTCAGATTTTTTTCGTCTCCTCTCCCCTTGCTGTTGATTCTAGTCGTCCTTGCAGTTAACCAACTGAGAAATATTTTACCTTTCGCTTTGCAATAATAAAATTAATCAGCCCCATATCCTGCCAACTACACGGCACTACCAAACCTGCTGATAGCGCGTTACTTAACCTCAGTATCCTGAGATTACACCTTGAACTTGCATGGTTAAAAAATCGCACGCAGTTCCTGCGTGTGACCTTCCCAACAATGTAACATGCAGATAAGCGATTCTTGGTAACGCACAATATTCCGTGACTCAGCAGCCTCTCTTATAAGCGGGTTTCCCACCAGTCGGTTGGTATCCCCCCCTTCTTTTATATACACCCCCCCCTTTCCAGACATGTACATAAATGTGACGTCATTTACACTCTGCAGGGGAGAGTAGTGTGGAGGAGGCCCCCCTAACAAAAAGAGACTTGAGTGAAGGTAACGAGACGCAGATGGAAAGGTAGCGTCGCCTACTCGGATTCGCAGCATTGGGGCTTGAGGAAGGCACGATGATGGCGTCCTCAACGGCGATTCGCGTCCTGACGCTTCTCCTCCTCTGTGATGTCATATGTGGAGCACCGCAGGCACCACCTCTGGGTATGAAACACTGCAATCAAATTTCGCAGAAATTTTACGATTCTAATTGGTGTTGTTGCTGTTTTTTTGTCGGTCAAGTAAGGTCAACCGTAAATTACGTAGATAGGGTGGTATTCAATTGTATGTGAGTATGTACATCAATGAATTGTGTAACTATTGCACTCTTTCCTCCAGGGAAAGGTGGAGTTTGAAAATGGTGCTCTGACCAAGATCTCAGTTCAAAAGGGCGTCACTATTGTTGAAATTAACAGTGTTACATAACAACTTATGCGAACAATACTGACGCCCTGCATAAGTCAAAGCTATACATTCACTTGTGGCGATGGTTGCAGGAGTGAACAATATCCATAACTTTTCCTTTGTATGACACGTAGCTACTCTATGATGATCGAGTTAATTTTTCTGCAAGTAACATCAACTTCGCAAGTAAACAATATTCCACACTTTTATGTCTGGAAATCATTCAGGTGCGACTAGAATAATCGTTCGATACAGTATTAGTTACCCTTCAGATTTTGAAAATAATATTCGCATGCTTTACGAACAGTGCGATGGTATGCTTGTGCAATTCATTTTGCATATATGTCACATAGAATATGCAAATGGTGATGACAGCACGAGGTAAAAGGTGTTTGGCAAGAAAAATGCCACCTAACCATGGTTGACATTTTCTGACCTCTAAAGTCACCGGGTGAAATTGCGCAGTGAATGACGCGTTTATTCACTCACACGGCTACAAAAAAACGTGCGATTTTGACATATGTTAATTGCCAACTCATTTTCATTGATGCAATCAGTGTTTACTCAACACGTAGACTGAAATACGCGTAATAACACATTGATCTGAAACGAATATGGAGACACCGAAATATGCTCTTCCTTGTTGTTTACTCGGGTCACTTCAATACACTTACACCTCACGGGGTGTCTAGTAATGAATTTCGACAAACTTGCCTTTTTTTGACATGGGCAGTATTAATTAATGCTTCAGTTATTTTGATGACAGAGAGCATAGAGTCGTCATCAGCCACGTCGACGACATCAACGAGCACGACCACAGAGGCGTCGTTGTCTTCCAGCACGACCCCTGATGCCCTGGAGCACAACATCGTGTCATCTCAAATACTGGTCATCAAGAGGCCCAAGAGAGAGGAGCCTCTGTTCTTCCCTGGAGAGGAACCAGCTCCGGCTGCTGCACCAAAGATCGCTGCTGCAGCTGCTCCAAAGGAAGGAGAAGAAGGAGGGGCAGAAATTGGAGAGAGATTTGGAATCATCGGAGACGTCATTGAAGGATTCGGAAACGCCGCCTTGGGCGTCATATCTGGAGGTAGATATTTCATCGGAACTGTGGGGCATTGGCTAACAATTTGCCATTCTGTACAATAGCAAACAAACATAGCCAACTATATGATTTCATGTCTGGATATAAAAAGTGACTTACGTACTACCTCATGAGTAAAAAAAAACCCATGGAAGCATGCAAATATTTCCTTCGTGCAGGAAGTTCCCATATAAATAACACTCACAAGTCAGTCGACCATGTCTCAAAAGTTATGTCACACTTTCCAATTGAAATGGATTGACCCTGCAATAAGTCACACCTTGACCTCTTTTTTACAGGGAAACGAAGAGGTCACAGCGGCGGTCAGGGAGGTAGGGAGAGATACCCAGGAGGTCGAGGAGGGTACGACTATGACGACTATGGAGGCGGACGTGGTGGTCAGGGACGTCGAGGCGGTCACCGTGGAGGTCAGGGCGGAGGTCGAGGAGGATACGGCGACTACGACGACTACGGAGGCGGTAGAGGCGGCGGAGGTCACCGGGGTCAGTCTGGTTCGCACGCCCAGAGCGAGAGCGAGAGCCAAAGCGCAACATTCAACTTGGGTCCCATCAACCTGGGCCTCTCAACCTCCAAGTCGAGGTCGAACGCCCAGAGCCACGGAGACGGTTCCTTTGCGCAGGCCGGATCCGACGCCGGAAGCTCTGCCGGGTCTGGACAACATGGCGGAAGGTACCCTGGACGCGGACACGGAGGAGGAGGGGCAGGGAGCCAGTCGGACGCCTCCTCCAGCGCCAGTGCTGGGTCTGGCGGAAGGGCTGGTCGCAATCCTAACCTGGACGTCCGGTCGGGATTGCCAGATTATGACTCCGAAGGGTAATTTATTATTGCATTTTGCATGACTGCCAGACCCAGAAACACCATCTGGGCCATCTGACATGCCATGACAGTATGAAGGAGTGTTGTACTTTCAGGCTATTTTGTTTGATGCCTTCATAACGTCATCCATGTTGGTAAATTCATATAGTCAGATGAAGATGGTCAGTCTTTGGGTCGGTGATACTGTTTTTAGCACGAACCAAATAATGAATATTGATGTATACTCAATGTGACTTATTGCCTTGCAGGAGACCGATCCTCTACAGATAATGAGATCCGGGGATATCATCGTGCATTGTCTGGCTACATTTCTAATCCTGTAATGCCTTTTGCATTATTTTATATAAAAATTGTCCTACAATGAGCAAATGAAGTTTTTACTACCTTTCCAGTTACGTACTCTAACAAGTGTCCCGATTTAGGTGGTTTAACTTCATCATATCTTATGAGCTACTTCTGTTCAAACGTTCCTTCTAGTTTTGAGGTCGTGACCAACAAGGTTGACCTTTTAAACGGCTAACTGTAAGACGTCCATAACCTCCACCTCAAGAACAAATGTTATGCTTGATTTTTATTTTATTTTTCAGTTCTTAAATGGCTGTCACGTATGAGTTGTTAATTGGTCGACCATTGTAGCCTACATTCACATTATGATGATGAACTAAAACAGAATTATCACAAAAGAACTTATACTTGATGTTTCATAATGACTCAGACAAAATTTTCACATGAAGTGCTTTATGTGCATGTTTCAATTGGTTTTCTCAGCCTCGTTATTAACCTTGGTCACCTGATGAATTATTACGCCACCTCTCTTAGAATAATTATGATTCTGCCGACAATCTACGACCGACACTCCCATTGGCCCGCTACTTCCTGCTCCACCTAATCAGATCTCAGTTTTAATAATTAAAATCACACGATACCAACCTGAATTTAAATGAAAAATGTGTCGTAGAAGGCCACACACCGCCCTAATGATAATATTACGTACATTGCGATTTGTTTCTGTAACGAGGCTGACAAAAGCAATGTCGCTGGAATTGGAGTAAAAGGCAGCATACCTCGTAATAGTGATGATCTATCAAAATAATAAAGGACGGCATTGGGTTATGTGAGTATTACACTGACTGATCTCGTAATGTACTGCGTATGTAATTCTGTCCAGTGTGAGTCATATAACTCCAGGTCAATCTCTCCCCACAGTGTGTTACTCATTGGCCTAAAACAATTATTCTGAACTAATTAAAAAGGCCAAAAATATGTCTGTAGTTACTGGTTGTTTTTTTGGGCATGTCCCTGCCACTTGACACTATATGACGATAGATTGACCCGAAGTTCTATCTGTATCACCCTGAGGTGAAATAGGTGGCAATAAACCTATCGAGTGTGTGGGCAATCGCATCGGAAGGTCGGAACCGATGACCCCAAGATCTTTGGGGAAAAACCAGAAGGCTGCATTGGTTCTTGGTAAATCCTGTCCGCCCCAAGGTTGCAAGGTGGGAAGAGAGAATATAAGACAAAACAGTTAAGAGCTTCACCTGTTCACCTTGGGCGAGGAAACTCACCCCGGTCCGACCCAACCTTGCCTCTCAAAGTGCTGCTGGAAAAGAAAGAGAAATCGAATGTAGATGAACAAAAAAGGGAAGTGCCTTTCTTTTATTCCCCAGAAGTGAGTATAGGATTGCAGGTCCACTCTTTGTCGCCTTCCTCAACCCGGAATGGGGACAAGGGAAGCAGTTTCCAACCAAGGATCACGATGGGATAACAATACCACCGTATGTAATAATTACACGGGATGGTTTTGTGCAACGACGCCAATTAAGTTGCAATCGCCTTGTAAATGTTCGGAATGCGAATATGCATTTCAAGGAAAATAAACAAGGAACTTCATGCAAATGAAGGTGGGGTAGCTATACTGTTCATTACTATTTCAGTCGAGAGAATGAAAGGTGCAATAAAGTTTCCTAAGAAGAAAACACTTCAGACGTGACATCAATAATTTTGCGAGGCATTTACGACTCCCTGCAGGCACAGAATGTACTGTACATGGAATATATATATGTTGGGGATTGTTCACCCTATCAACCAGTGTCAAGTGAATCAGCCTAGTGTCAGCCTGGTGTTCTCATGTGAGTATTATTGCTTCTTTCTTGAAACAGAGCAATAATTAACCGCCTTCACTGTTGAACTGCAAACTTGGACACTCAGTGCAACACCCTGTACTTTGTGAAACTTTTTTACTTCCGGATAGAATACTTGATTTAATACCTGGTGTGGCAAAGAGCTTCTAACGTTTTTATGGCTCATCCTATGAATTTATTATCGTCTTTCATTTGAATATTTAAAGGTCGCCTCTCTAATGCTAATTTTTCAACTACTATTAACTCCTGGTTGATCAAAATGTTAAATAATAACCTATAGTATCTGCCGTAAAAGTGTTGCGAAATAAATTTTGCGCAAATTGACCTGCTAAAAATTGTGCCAACCATCATTGCGCAACCCAGGTGTGAACTAAGCTGGTTAAGTGCAGTTATCGCATTGGTCGAAGGGTAGCAACCTCTGCAATAATAATAATAATTCCGGAGTGACCTTCACTCCTCTGGTTGGTCACTACTCTCCGTCCATATACAAAGCGTCTTATGTATTATTATGCAGTATACTTTCGCGAGGCGGGATTATATTGCAAGGAGTGACGTCACTGGGAGGGCATTTCCCGCACTTGTGTCGACCTTGCCTCCGGAGTGGGCATCGGTCTTAAAAAGACCGGACTCGGGGCTCTCTTCGGCCTTTTCTCAACCCGTGTCCACCATGGCCGGAATCACTCCGATCACCACAGGGATCGTGATCATCTTTCTCCTTGCTTCCTTCTCAGGTAAGTCACGTACGTAAATAGAGCGGGGTCGTGGGTTATTAAATTAACGTGGAATTGTTGTGGCTTTGAATTATCTGTTGCAAGACGACCCACTCTAATTATTATTTTTCTCTCGTGGTGCAGATGCCCTGACGTCGGTAGCGACGTCGGCGACGCGTCCTCGTCGAGAGCTGCCCCACTCACACAGCGAGTCAAACAGTGCCTCATTTGCCATCAACGCAGGACCAATTAGTGCCAGTGCTTCTTTTAGCAACAGCAACAGTCACGCAACGGGACACGGAGCTTCCAGTTCGGTAAGTGTCCTCAAGTGTACTGGAACATGCCCCCAAGTGAAATTACTTATCTTCACTTACCTCATCTAACCTGAAATAACTTCAGGACATTTCTAACTTTTCCTTTAGCACGTTTCTGATGCAGTTTTGTTGCATCATTTCAGGCATCTAGTTCAGCTGCTGCTGGAAGTGCAGGAGGTCACGGAGGCTATGGAGGTCACGGAGGTCACGGCGGTTATGGAGGTCACGGTGGGCATCACGGCAGTGACGGAATAAACTTTAGTATATCCAACAGCCAGAGCTCATCGTCTGCTTTCGGAGGTGGCCACGGAGGCCACGGAGGCCACGGAGGCCACCACCACCACCACCACAACAATTACGATTATCCTTCTCATGGAGGTGGTCACTATCCGGGTGGCTACGGCGGATACGGTGGGTACGGAGGTGGTTACCCGTACCGTCGACGCAGACCAGGGTACGGCCACATCACAAGAGGAGAATATTATGGCTGAATCACAAACTTATACCAAAATGTTGTTCAATTTTATTTATAATGGCAGTTGTTGTTTTTGCACAAAATAAATTTTTGTTACAACCTAAATCATACAAGGCGTTTTGACTTGTTTTTATACACGGCGTATACATCTATTGTTGAATCCATACTTACAGTAAAATATACTTGTATTAGTAGAAGCAGAAGTCCCAAGCCGTTCATCGAGGGGCCAACCTGTGTGGACAACTGGACACGACTATATGAATGTACCTTAATATTATGAAACAATTATGAAATTGAATGAATTATGAGAAGAATATGATGCTTTCACTCATTTTGCTGGTATGTGTAGCAGCAAGCACTGATCAGATCTGTCGGAATGATGCGCAGAAGTCTTATGATTTGTGTTTTTCTGAATGGACGAACACAATTTTTTCTATTAGAGTAGACCAAGACCCCAAGTAATAACACCTCTACATTATTATATACGTACGATTCCCAAAGGTTTGTATGAATTATTGCTATGATGTCTGTACCTGCAGCTTGTTACAGTTCTTGTCTCGTTTGCGTCCAATGTCGGCAAACTGGACAAAAAAAAACACGGACAAATCGTACAAAAAAAGGAGGTTAATATTTATTTGGTATAAAAAGAGCAACAGGTAACGAGGCAGCATATAGAGTCGCGCGAGTGGGGAGGTCACTTGGTGGTCTGAGGGCTGTTAGGGTCAGGCCGGGTCACGCTGCCAGGGCCACTCGGGGTCACGCCACTGGGGTCCATCTCTCTCCTCCGCAGCCTCCGGGCCACCAGCATCCCAAGGCCTATCAGCACCAGAAGAGCAAACACCAGCAGGACCGCGCTTTAAAAGGAGGAGACAATCAAAGTTCAGTTGCAAAGCCTTTGGCAGTGTCGATGTTGTCGTGACGACTTACGCCAGGATGTATGTCGATGAAGATTCTTCTTCCTCGTCGTTGTTGACGGAGACTGACGGAGTGTCAAGCAGGATGGGACCCACGTCGAAGGCGTCGTCTGACGTCAGCAGGTTCGTTCCGTTCACGTCTTCGCTGTGGTCGTAGTTAGGAGCCATGTTTTTCCTGACAATATTTTAACAAAATAATATGATTGTATTAGTGACACATGTTGGTGCACTGCAGCGTTGGGTAAAGGAATATAGTTTTCTCCCTATATGAAACCATATGTTTTGACAGGATTCGTTGGTTCCTGTTTGTTACAATAATTACACCATGATTTCGGTGAATATACAAGCATTCAATGAAAGGCGGCTGAATTTGAAGAAATAAGAAACAATAACGTAATATCCAGCTACGCCAGGCTATAAATGCACACTGAAGATCTAACCAGGATTTAAAATACATTTTTCATTGTTCCATTAATAAGTAATTGTTGCCAGCTACCGAATAATAAAAGTAAAATCATGCTGCGAAGATCTGACTCGAGTTGTGCAGAATTGGATTAAACCTCATAGGCGCTATTTGTTGCGATAAGAGGTCAAGGTCACCATTTTGACCCCACTGTTTATGCTACACTCCCACACATTTTAAAATGCGAGTAAAAACAGTTAGTAAATAGGCTCTTACCTTGTCTTTTTTTTCTTCCTGGACGTGTATTTTCCTGTTGGCAAAAGCAAAATGGAGCGATGCGAACTGTTGAATATCTGGGGCCGAAATGGTCGGGCCAATCCGTCGATGGCGGGCCAAAGGAAGGTCACCCTTCTAAGGTCACACTGCTCGTGACTTGAGGCGAAAGTTAATACCTTAGTCGTATAGTAATACCTCCAACCCAAGAACTTGGCCACTTATTAACGCGGAAGTTTAAAAGAAAAAAGAAATTACACGTTCCGGCCTGAAAGGTCACTCCTCCCACAACTTTGTTTCTATTTCACACCTTATGGACATATAGGAAAAAGGAAGGAAAAAAAAGAGAGGAAGACCTTCCGGAAATCGTGCCCGGTGAGGGTCAACACACTTTGGCAAGGTCAGGTGACCAAGGCCTGCTGGTTAGGTATACCTACACGACCTTCAAGAGTTGAGGCAGGAAAAACGTGAAAGTAGGTCGCGCTGACCTCCGCTGATTCATCGCTAATATACTGTGGTGCTAATGGCCGGTGTCATTTTCTTCATTGGCATCTTGCTATCTGGATATAGTTGGAGGCCTTTCTTGCTTGATATGCAACTGTTGGCGCCCATGTTGGTCACCATTGTGGGTCATTAATTCAATAAATTTGCCAATTTATTATCAAAAGAAAATCCAGGTGTAACTCATAAGATGCTGGGGTCAATCTGGGAAAATGTGGATATGGAACCACAGCAAATGTGCCATATTATCTCTAATGTCAATGAGACTTTCAATCGTCCTAAATCATAAATTGGGCAAAAACAGGTCGTCCAGCCACGAGTCCATGTTCTGGTTTGGTTCCGAGAACAGGTTTGAGCTTTCCTCCAGACACTGGTAAAATTCCTCGTTGTCCGTCCTGCTCGACGCTTCGTTGTCTCCTGCAGCCGACGAGCTCTCGTCGTTGCTGCTGTCGTACAGAGACACTGGGCTGTACGTGTACACCATCTCAGGAGGGCTCCTGTCCAGCGAGTTGCCCAGGACGGACAGAAGGTCGTACCTCGGACTGGAGTTCCCCTGCTGACTCGGACCCAACAGCACCGACAGGTTGGGGATGTTATAACCCGTGTCATTTGGGCTCGCGTCACTTCCTGTCACTGAGATCTCAGGGGTGCTCATTTGAACCTGATCCTGGTGGCTCCCAGCCCAGCTATGTCTTTGGGAAGTATCTGATGAGAAATAAACAGGACGCATGTAATTCGATGTATAGCATACACTGCAGGTGTTTCTCTAGTTAAAGCGGTAATAATGAACTGAAGATGCTCAATCTAATATAAGCAAACAAAGCTATCCCCAGGTCAATCCCAATGTTTATTATGTAAATAAATCTGATGCGCGTACTAACTGATCTGGTCGTCTCCAGCGGCAGAAGCAGCAGCAGTTCCGACGGACAAATGTCGGTTCCTGTACTTGCGTATGTCGAATTGCGTGTAGGGACTGAGGTTGAGGTGTCCCAATGCCTCCTCCAGTTCTTCGACGTCACCTGGTTGCAGAAACACGTTGTCCTCCGTGTGCAGGTCGCTTATCTCCTGCAGGTCGCTCAGTTTCGATATGTACTTGGGAAACAAAACGGAGGAATTACGCCGACCGTATCGCCACTCCATGTACCTGAAATTGACAAAAAGTTGGTAAGTCGCATCCAATACCCATGGGGGCAAATTAGCCTTACTTTTTGAGTATGAGGATGTATTTCTCCTGCAATGTTGAGACGCGGGCAGGGTCTGAGAGGCCTTCTCTTTCAGGGCAGAAGACGAGGAGCAGGATGAGGAGCATTATGATGGGTCTGTCTGGTCGAAGCTCCTGCATGCCCCTGATGAACCTCAGGTTGAGCTCGTATAGTTCAGGCACCAGCAGGCTCTTCAGTCCGTCCATCTCCAAGGCCACGGGGACTATCGCTTCCTATGTTGAAAGATGAGACACTGATGCTGAGAATGCTCATAGAGCTACTGCTTGGATGATGCTGCTTACCTGCTCTCCCGTGTGCAGGTACTGCGGTATGACATAGTAGTCCTTGTCCTTGTCATATGCGAGGGAACCAACCAGGAGACAAATCTCGAGCACAGCTGCTCGGATGAGGATCTGCTGGTCCTCTGGAGACAACGTGGCGAAAGATGGCATCATTTTCACCACGTGGTTGTATCTCAGGATCACCTTCGTGAACATGTGCGTCACCTGAAATAATTATTCACACTTTTTTTTTGGCTGAACTATTTCGGGACCAGAGCAACTTATGTGAGAGGTTATTTCACAGCAAATGAAAATGTCAATCACCCTTTTACAGTATTTCTTCCCAAATTGTGTCAGATGAATGAACTGACCCTTTGCCCCCTCCTGGTCTCTTCATCGAAGGGGTACTCCCTTATGGACTCGGTGACCTTTGCCAGAAGGTACTGGATAACCATCTGCTCCTCCTTGTCCAGGAACTCCGGAAGCATCTTGGTGTCCGGGACGTGCGGCTCCAGCGTCCTCTTTCTGACGGACACCACCACCTGCGAGGACAGTCTCTTCTTCTCCAGCCTGGCTTTGAACCTCTTCCTCTCCTCCTCTCCCATCACCCATCCAGGTTCCATCCCTATGCTCAAACACTTTTGGAACCTGCACTTCTTGCACCTCTTTCTCCTCATCAGGGTTATCTGTCACCGTAAGATAATAGGGCTTGCTTTACTGGGCATGCAACCTAATATCACTTACCTCGCAGTTATTTCCGAACGTGCACACGTACGACTTGTACGTGTCGCCATGGACAGCTCTGAGGAAAAAGGCTTTGCAGCTGTCGCAGGAGAGTCCTCCGAAGTGGAAGCTCTTGGCTCGATCCCCGCACACGCCGCATATCTTGACAGGCTTCTCCGAATGGACAACACCGTATTTACCTGCCATTGTTGACCTGGCTAACTGGCCATGTGAGCCTGACGAGTGACGACCAAGAGTGTGAGTCGAGCTGTGGCCAGGCGTATTTGGCACAGCAGCCTAGCCCATGACGCCACTACGAAAGATAAAAAAAGGACGATAACAACAACTACAAGATAACGCACGTAAGTGATTATCTATCTAGCAGTTTATTCAGTCTCGATCAATCAGAGTGTTAAATGTTTGGCGGCAACAGCAAGTCATCTATCCAAGCAAGGTCGCCCTCAAGGACACCTTTGTCCTCCAAAGTTTCTTGCTTCAGTTCAGGACAGCTTTGCAAGTCATGGAACCAGCTCTCCTCGCGGAATTCAGGAGTGTTTATGGATCCTTCGGACGAGCTCGTTGTGACGGAATGATGCGCACTGGTGTCCTCTTGGTCGTATAAGAATCCGAAATAGAGAGACGGGTCACTAGGACCAAATGGATCATCGCAAAGAATTGATCCATCAGGCGCAATGGCTGCAGGATAGTCGATGGGAGATGTTGATTCCTCAGGAGGAGGAGAGGCGGTTGGGTCGGATTGGAAAGGGCAAAGGGCATCTGTCTGTTGCGATTCACACGATGCATCTGCGGGAAGAAACACAGATTAAAGTTGTTTTTAAACTGCACATGAGCAAAGACAAGGGCATCCGTATCGCCTTTCAGTGTCATCATCTCTAGAGTCGAAAAGCGGACTTGATGCGAGGCAAAGAAGCTACCGGTAGCTTTGATATGAGCCTCTCGAGAGTTTAAACCATTCCCAACTGATGGAAGTGTATTATTTGTTACCATTGATTCCGGGCGACACGGGCCCATCAGCTCCGTACTTGCTGATGTCAATATGCTTGTAAGGGTTGAGACTGAGTTGTCCCAGCTTCTCCTGCAGTTCTTCCACGTCTCCTGGACCCAGACGCACGTGCTCTTCGGTGTAGTAGTCGCTCAGCTCCTGCAGGTCACTCAGTTTGGTCAGGAATTTGGGGAACAGCGTGGTTGCTGCACTTGCGCCGTACCGCCACACAGTGTACCTTTGTTCAGAATGAAGAGAGTGGAGCGGATCACTTTTGTGAGGAATTCCCATCATCACAGCTTACTTCTTCATGATGATGATGAACTTCTCCTGCAGGGCGGAGACTCTGGCAGGATCGGACAGCCCTTGTCGTTCGGGACAGCAGAGGACCAGGATGCCCATCAGCAACAGGATTCTGGCGTCGGGTTTCAACTCTTGGAAACCGCGGATGAATCGCAAGTTCTTCTCGTAGAGTTCGGGTGACATGATTTTCTTCATTTCCTCAACTTCCATCGGGACAGGAACTATCGCTTCCTGTTTTAGACAAATAGAAAATCAGTGAGTGATTCTTACTATAATCTGCATTCGAACCATTCTCTCTCTTATTCGCGTATGATCGAAGCAGTCCATTACCTCATTGTCCGACTTGGTGTACTCGTAGAGCAGATAGGTGTTACTGTCCTGGGCATAGGCACTGGCACCTGTGAGCAGGTACACTTCCAGTATTGCTTCTCGCATGAGTATGAGTTGGTCGTGTGCAGGCAGCGAAGCGAACGCAGGCAGGTTCCGGTTAACATGGATGCATCTCAGAACCACATTCACGAACACGTGCGTTGCCTGGAGTTAACGACAAGGCAACATGTTATTAGCAAATAACAAGTATCGTTCAGTAAGCACTGTCCATTCTAAAGAATTTTTTGTGTCACCAGAATGTGTTTCTGAATATGACCCACTGCACTCTGTTACCTTCTCTCCTTTTCGAGATGCAATGGCGAAAGGGTACTGTCGTATGGCATCTTTGAGGTTCTCTATCAATGTCCTGACTGCATGTCTTTCTTCGTGGTTTAGGAATTCAGGGAGCCCAACCTTCTTCGGAGATGCGTCCAACGACCTTTTGGCCTCCTTCTTGGCCTTGAGTTTCTGCCTGTCCTCCTCGGACATGACCCACCTCACTTCCATCCCGTTCTTCAGGCACTTCTGGAACCGGCATTGCTGACATCCTCTTCTCTGGAACACCGATATCTGCCGAGAGAATATATATGCAGGGATACGAATATCATTGAACATAAATGGCATCAGAAGGACACATTGTGCGTACTTCGCATTTTCCGTTATAGGCACATATGAATGTCTTGTAGGCTTCGTTCTGAACCGATCGCCTGAAGAAGGCCTTACAACTGTTGCAGGAGAAGCCTCCAAAGTGAAGGCTCTTGGCAAGGTCCCCGCACACGCCGCAAGCCTTCTTCTGGGTCCTTTCTAGCGACTGATAACCACGTAACGGGGAACTACCTGGATGGAGAGGGGTTTGCGTTACTAAGCGTGACGTTTTCAATGGTGGTAAGAGATGGAACAGCACGTGACGAAATGCTCACAGATAGCTGGGGATTTCTTCCACATCTGGGTTTTGTCAGCTGATATCTTACACTGACAAGCAATAGCTCACATGCTCAACACAAAACGTATGGCAAGACCATTACGTCGCGTATGGGGATATAGTTTGTCTGGATCTGATGCGCTTATCGCATGCTTATCAAGCTCCGGCTTTTTATCACGTTACACTCTTTATTGGAAGTAGATAATGCCATCCAGTGTTAACTTTGCCTTCTAATTTTCATACCTTGGCCTACTGAGCTGAAAATTGCCATTGCATTAATGTATGCAATGGTGATCAAAGTTTATCATAATGGATATTAAAAATTCATCGTGAATGTATTGTTTCAAACTATGAAGGGTAAAGAGTAAACTTCAGGCATGAAATTGCAATAACCAACGTAAGGCCATACCCAAGTAAGCCAAACAAATCACGTTTATTGTTTAAGTATTGGTAAGAACAAGTCGTCGATCCAGGCAAGATCGTGGTCTTCTACCAGCTGTCGATCTTGATGTGCAATCGTCGTCTCCTCAGGACACGAGTCCACCTGAACAGAATTTAGGATGTCTTGAAACCAACTATCCTCCCGAACATCAGGAGTGTTGATGGCACCATGTTCCTGATGACAGCATTTCTTCCCATCATCTTCTGTGCATCCTCCTTTATCTATCTCCTTACTGTCGGCATCATGTTGCCCACTGCTCGAGTAAAACGAGCAGGCAGAGAGGGAGTTGTCCAGGTCTTCCAGCAGCAGCAAGGAGTCGTCCGGTACGCAACAGTCTTTGCTAGAGCCATCAGGATCGAGTTGGCCGATGATGTCTTGTAATGTCAACTGGTCACAGGAGGCACCTGCTCAGTGATATTCCAACCTGAGCCACAGCAGTACATTTCAACAAGAATAGAAGCATCAACTGACCTGTGCTGAAGTGTGCCTGTTGATGTCTGGTCTCCTGGTAGTGATCGATGTCGAACTGTGTGTACGGGTTGAGGTTGACTCTTCCAAACTTGTCGATTATCTCTTCTACATCCCCTGGCTCCAGATGCACATTCTCTTCTGTGCAGGAGTCGCTCAGCTCCTGCAGGTCGCACAGTTTGGACAGGTACTTGGGGAACAGCAAAGAAGAGTTGCACCTGCCATGACGCCAATCGATATACCTATAGAGCAGAAGAGGGATGAAGTAGAATACAGCTTGGGCACTATGACTCAGGAAGAAGCTGGTATAGGATTTAAGAAAATGCCTAAGGAAATTGTTACGCATCACTTTTTGAGTATCTGGGCGTATTTGTCCTGTAGGACAGCTATTCTGTCAGGATCGCTGAGGCCTTCTCTCTCCGGACAAAAGAGGATCAGGAGATCCAGGAGCAGGACGATGGGCATGTCCGCCTTCAGCTCCTGCATCCCCGCCAGAAAAGACAGGTACAGCTCGTACAGCTCAGGGGACATTATCCTCTTCATCTCGTCCACCTTCATCGGGACTTGGACTATGGATCCCTGATGGCAAATGCACAAAATAACAGTAGCACACCATGAATCATCATGCAGAGTATTATTGTTGCCTATACCTCCGCGTCACTCTTGACGTATTGGAGAAGAAAGTATGTGTCGGTGCCCCTGTCGTAGGCGCAGACCCCAGTCATGATAAATATCTCTAGGATGGCTGGCTTCAGGAGGATTTTTTGGTCTTGTAGTGGAAGGGAGCCAAACGAAGGCAGCTTTCGTAGCACATGTTTGCACCGAAGGATCATCTGAGACAGAACGTGCGTCGCCTGAGGAATATATAGGTTGGACTATATTATTAGACAGAGAGGGGGGAGAAGAGAGAGAGAGAGAGTACAACTTGCCCTCTGTCCCTTCCTGGTATCCTCCGTGTACGGGTAGCATCGAATAGCTTCTTCGATATGATGTAACATGCATCGCACGACCGACTGCTCCTCTTCGTTCAGGTACTCGGGTATCTTGGACACCTCTGGAGAGTATGGCCCTATCTCCGACGCTGCCGACGACGACTCCGACGTCGCCCTTTTGGCCACTCTCTTGGCCTTCATCCTCTCCTTCTCTTCCTCCGTCATCAGCCAACCAGGCTCCATACCAATGCTGCGACACTTGGCAAACCGGCATCCCTTGCACAACTTCCTGCTAGGCACTGTTATCTGGAATGCAATGCATGCTTGCAAAATAATAATTCGCACATTTTAAATGAAGTTGCAGTCCTATATACCTCACACCTTCCGTCTTTGATGCAGGCGAAGGACTTGTATGCCCCGTGTCTGACTGCTCTCCTGAAGAAGGCCTTGCAGCTGTTGCAACACACTCCTCCGAAGTGGTAGCTGTAAGCAATGTCCCCACACACCCCACATGGTTTCGGGTTCTCTACTCCAACACGGGGTGGACTGCAGATCTCGCCTGAATAAAAGGGGCTATCATGAGATATATCAGATCAGACATCAGAGGGAATCAAAAAGGTCCACATACCAACAGGTGTAAATTTTCTCCACATAGCTTTAGGTGTCAGGAGTGACAAGGTACACCCAAATAATTCAGTCCTCAGAAGTATAGAAACTGCTGATACATCAAGTTGCGTCCCAGTTCAGGCGTGGCTCGAATGTTACACTTGCTTAGCTGCTATCTCGCCACTGCGCTCGAGATATCGTCGCGATAACAATGTGATAACACCAGTGGCCCATTACGGTCACACCAAGCAAATATGGATGTAATATTACTGTATAATTATAACACATTTTACTGTCGGCTATACGTGTAGTGCTATATCCCTCACATGGATGGCGCATCTTCCCTCTCTGCACCCTATATACTGCATTATTCATTTTCCAGCAATAAATTCATCCCTTTTGAGATTCCTGGTCCATTGTGACGTATAGGGTTCCAAATTTCCAAAAAGGACACAGCTGCTGCTATGTATTGGCTATATCAAGAGCTAATGGCTATATGCAATGCATACGTACTGTACGTACAGTTTAATGGATATTCCTTTTTACTTCACGATAACCGAAGTACCTACACAAATTACCAAATTATTGTACTTAACACTTAACACTTAAAGCACCTAAAAATGTAAAATAAATCAAACGTGTTTTATAATGAGCTGAAGTTGAAAAATATTTGTAAAATGCAGTAGAAAATATTATAAAACTGATGCTATTTTGTGGTAGACCTGTTCAGTGTTCTGAAATAAATTTTCAAAACGTATACTGATGACATTGCAGTAGGCCTACCTGGCTGGTGTAAATGGAGCCAATAAAAATACGTCAGCGGTTAATAATTTGTGACCTTCAGTTCCCGAACTTTTCAGCAGTTCTAGTACAGCCCAGAAAATTTATTTAATAGCACAGTACAAGTATATTTCTTGTCAGTCATTATAAGCCTGTCTTGCTGTGAATCTGGCGCCCTTATTCTTTACCATAAGTACATGTGAGAGAGAGCAGGAGTATATCGAAGTAACGCAGTGGTCTAGTGGTTAAGACGCTCTCCTCGTAACCTGAAGGTTGAAGGATCGAATCCTGAAAAAGAAAAGACGTCGTTTCATTTTTATCGCTGTAACTTTCTCTCTGCCTTACTTTACTTCGCATTTCTCATTTATTTCTCTTTGAAGTGCATCTGGTAAATAGGCTAGACCCTTCCAACACACACACTCTCGGTGCACCAGAGCGTGGTTCTGAGGTAGCGCATCGGACTCTCAATCGGGAGATGCGGGTTCAAATCCCGGATCTCCTTGGTTGAGAGTCAGAAAAAAAAAAATTTGCAGCCGACATCTCTGGCCAAGATGGCGGCTGTTTCTTCGCAGTTTCCCCAACACTTCTTCAGAGGTGTGACAGGGAAGAGGGGAGAAAATTTTTTGGAAATTTTTAAGACACCTGCTTAATGGGAGGGGGCGGTCACTTTTTTCGAAGAAAAAAGTCAAAAATATAAAAAGTCAATTAAATGATCAAGTGGCTTCGCTTGTGTTGTCCATCCCGGCAGCCCCCACCCTACGCACCCCATAGTCCCTACATTTGTCTTATACCTGGGTGTTCCATTCTCAAACCTATCACCCCTCCAAATATTTAACCCTACAATTTAAACTATAGGTCCTATTAAATCACCAGCACATGCAAATGATTCGGCACAATTTTTAGGTCAATTCCAATGTATTGTTGCAGCCTGACCTTTGACCTGAAAGGCCCTAATATTAGGTTTTTGGTCAGGGGCCAGGCCCTACCTCGGTCTCCATCTGTCGGATCTCTCGTAATGAGACTGTACAGAGCACAGTAGGCTACATGCTGCACAGTAGTATGCCCCTAGCTAGCCAAATGTAGCAGTCCGCCTCTCCTGCTGGCAAGCGGGGCGGGGGTGGAAAGGGGGGAATATGGAAGGTCATAGAGAGAGACAGGAAGGTGACCAAGCCTACACGAAAATTCGCCTATCTACGTAAAACCGGGTCGACGATCCGCTCGTCTCCTCCCACAGCAGAAGCGGGTGGGGATTTATTATTTTATTAATCCATAGAGCAATGCCACGAAGCAGTTGATGCCGAATGTCCGTCCTGATGACCCCAAGGAGGTGACGATGACCACTCGCCTACGTCACCTTCATACCAACTACGTTGGCTAGGTCATATACTACTATACTTCGCATCGAGAGATATACTGTATATCTATGTACTGTGCTCTGTACAGTCTCATTACGAGAGATCCGACAGATGGAGACGGAGGTAGGGTCTGCCCCCAGACCAAAAACCTAATACTAGGGCCTTTAAGGTCAAAGGTCAGGCTGCAACAAACCATTGAAAATGCCCTAAAAAGTGTGCTGATTAATTTGCATGTGCTGCTGATTTGACGGGACCTATAGTTTAAATTGTAGGGTTAAATATTTGGAGGGGTGATAGGTTTGAGAATGGAACTCCCTAAGACAAATGTAGTCACTATGGGGTGTGTAGGGTGGGGGTTGCCGGGATGGACAACACAAGCGAAGCCACTTGAACATGTTACAGACTTTTTATTTTTTTGACTTTTTTCTTCGAAAAAAGTGACCGCCCCCTCCCATTAAGCAGGTGTCTTAAAAATTTCCGAACTTCTACCCGTAGAAATTTTGATGACCTTTTCCTGATCCAGCACTGACACGTGATCACAGGAGGGGTAAAGAAATCTCAAACTCCTGATCCAATTGATTGCCATGTTCATCTCTAAAGAATAATATTTCTGAACTGTTATTGCGCCAGTTGATTCTTGTGCTCCAATCGGCTCCAACACTCTTCGGCTTGGACGCTGACCTCACCTGGGTCTCCACTGTTGCTTTGAAATATGTTATTGGAGTGTTGGAAAGCAAGCAGAGTTGCTACCTTGTGCACAACATTCCCAACCCTGGATTTCATGACCATTCCTGCAATTTTGTCTTGTACTAATATTGGCAGTGATGGTTTGAAGCCCTAAATTACTGTAGTTGAGACAAGAAATAATTTACCGCCTGAATTTATTTTCAAAACCTTCACAAAGTCGCAAAGTGCAATGGTATAATCGAATCAGTTATTACAAAAAGGGCTTAAGTCCACTGATCTAGAGGAATAAATTATTATGCTTGTCCCTGAAATATTTGGTACTTACAACACAAGATAATTCATGCGAGTTTTATTATTTTTTACACATTTGGTAGGAACATGTCATCGATCCAGGAAAGATCACTGTCATCCGCCAACTGTCGATTGTGATGTACAGTCATTGTCTTGTTGGGACACACATCCACATGAACAGAGTTTTTCAGATCGAGGAACCAACTCTCCTCCCGAACATCAGGAGTGTTCACAGCCTCATCTTCCTGATGAGGGCATTTCCTCATCTCATCTCCTGTGCATCCTCCTTTATCTGGCGCCTTACTGATAGTTTCATTTTGTTCATCGCTATCATTGTTGAAGTGTTTAGAGTAAAATGAGGAGGCAGAGAGGGAGTGGTCCAGGTCTTCCAGCAGCAGCGAGGTATAGTCCGGTACGCAACAAGCTTTGCTCGAGCCAGGATCCAGTTCCTTGATGATGTCTTGCAATGTCAGTTCGTCGCAGGAGGCACCTGCGCAGTGAGATTCCAAGCTGAGCCACACAGCAGTACATTTCAACAAGAATATAGAAGCACTGACCTGTGCTGCAGTTTGCCTGTTGATGTCTGGTCTCCTTGTAGTGGTCTATGTCGAACTGTGTGTACGGGTTGAGGTTGACTCTGCCCAGCTTGTCGATTATCTCTTCCACATCGCCTGGCTCCAGATGCACATTCTCTTCTGTGCAGGAATCACTCAGCACCTGCAAGTCGCACAGTTTGGACAGGTACTTGGGGAACAGGAGGGAAGAGTTGCGTCTGCCGTGGCGCCAATCAATGTACCTGGAGCAGAAGGACACAGATAATTCTGGAGAATGGAAGGGCACTCATTGTATTTGCGAAAGTTGCATTATGATGTAAATGCAGCCTCACTTTTTGAGGAGAAGGATGTACTTGTCCTGCAGGGCAGCTACTCTTTCAGGGTCACTGAGGCCCTCCCTATCTGGGCAGAAGATGATGATGAGGCCAAGTATGAAAATGATGGGCAGGTCAGCCTTCATCTCCTGCATCCCAGCCAGGAAGGACAGGTACTGCTCATACAGCTCAGAGGACATTATCCTCTTCATCTCCTCGACCTTCATCGGAACTTGGACTATGGATTCCTGAAGATGAAAAATGTGGGCTTACCGATTCATATGAGATCAGTAATTCAGTATTGGAACCCTCAAAGATGTTTTGTTATACCTGTGCGTCACTCTTGACAGATTGAAACAAGAGGTACGTGTCAGTGTCTCTGTCATAGGCTCTGACGCCTGTCAAGATGAATATCTCCAAGGCAGCTGGCTTCAGGAGTATTTTTTGGTCTTCCACGGGTAGGCAGGCAAAAGGAGGTAGGCTTCGAAACACATGCTTGCACCTAAGGATCATGTTCGACACCACATGGGTCGCCTGTGGAATGTATGCAATCTTAGTGCTGAAAACCGCTTAAGAAACCCCAAAATGTCGTCAAGAAGAATGCTTCTGAATTCCTCCGAGGTTCTACTTTAGCCATTTAACATGCATAAACTTCGATATCTGTGGCTTTACCATAAATATTCATTCACCCTGAATAAGTCATATTTTGATATCTTCGTGTTTTTTTTCGTCATACTATTTTCATTCTTTTCTACTTGATTTTCACCCTGAGTAGACCTACTGTAGCTGAAATATTTTTAGAAGTCCTTTAGGATTCATATGATAATTATTATTTTCATAGATTCTCATAACTGCTGTATAGTGGCCAACTTGCCCTCTGTCCCTTCCTGGTCTCCTCCATGTATGGGTAGCACCGAATGGCTTCTTCGATATTGAGTAACATGCATCGCACAACCAACTGTTCCTCTTCATTCAAGTACTCGGGTATCTTCGACACATCTGGACAGTATGGCACCTCCTCCAACGACGACTCGGACATGGCCCTCTTGGCCACTCTCTTGGCCTTCATCCTCTCCATCTCTTCCTCCGTCATCAACCAACCTGGCTCCATACCAATGCTGCGACACTGGGCGAACCGGCATCCCTTGCACAACTTCCTGCTAGACACTGTCATCTGGAATGCATTCTTCTAAGTAATTTGCATTGGAATTAAGTTGCAGGCCTACCTCACACTTTCCGCCTTTGATGCAGATGAAGGATTTGTATGCCCCATGTCTGACTGCTCTCCTGAAGAAGGCCTTGCAGCTGTTGCAGGACACTCCTCCAAAGTGATGACAGTAAGCAATGTCACCGCACACCCCACATGGTTTTGGGTTCTCTATGCCAACACGGGGTGGACTGCAGACCTCATCTGAATTTTTTAAGAAGGGCTATAATGAGACGTCCGGCCAGATCATGAAGTGAGAAATTACATACTAATCAGCACTTACTGACAGATATTCTCCGCAGCATCTCTCTACACACTTTGAAGAAATGCAATGGGCACAGTACTGTTACCGACTGCCGGGGGGAAATAATGCAAATCCTCAGGAGCAACTGCTGATGTAGAAAATGCTGCCACAGTGGGTTATCTTTGGTTATGTGCCTACAACTACTGAAATACTATCTTGTCTTGTGATATCCCAATGTGATAACATGTGATTGACTTGTGTCTTGAATTCCACTGGCTCATGCCTTCCCAGATTGTGGTAGTACGTGGATCAAGTTCACAATCCAATAATATATCCAATAATAGACTTTGAGATTGTCAGTTATTATTGGTCTATTATTTCCTCACCACGCATACAATAGCAAAGAGGCAAAAGTGCTTATTATCATTTGCATTAATTTAAATGATAGTCTCTAACAATGAAGGCTTGAATCCCCCTCTTGGTGCAAGAGTCTGGTTTCTTGAACCCATGCCAAAGGAATCTCTTCTTCTTTTCCTTGAATAACAGGGATCTACACAATATATTCGCCAAATAAAGTGAGGTGAACCATTTCCTCAAGAAAAATGCAAAAAAATATATCAGAGAAAACTGTCAAATATCAAATATATTGGGTACCTTATTATTTTACAATAATTGAGCAAACTCCTTTTTCCACAGTTCATAATAATTGCACATTGTTTTGATAATACCGTACTTTTATCTACTGTACTTGTATGTACACAGTTTAATGTCACGTGAAGAATTTTATTACCACACTTGATATCATACTGAGCTGTTTGTCACTGTACATTACCAGAGCACCAGGTAATAATGTTCATTACATAGGCGTTGATGGCAACCCCAACAATAAATTCTAAGTGCAACAATCCACAACACCAGTAATGAAGTGCTCTACTAGGGGATTGGGTGGAGTTAATATCTGCCAGTAATTGCCTGGTTGATAATTCAATTTACACTCTACCTGTATCTCTTACGTTAGCAGCAACTGACAGTTGTTCCACCTTATTTCTGTGGTGATATAGAGAGACAAGAGAGATCTCATGCACTAACAAATGGGAACCATCTGAAGCATTCCGAACAGAGACAGAGAGCAGGCAATCAGAAGCACATCCTGCAAGAGCTGCACGAGGTTGGATGCTCAGGTTGTTCCCATTTAAGGCACTTACAAGGTCATATTTCGAACTTTGCCAGTATTTTTAATACTCTCACACGTCTTCTGAAAACAAGGATAAATCTGGCAGATACAAATCACCTACCCATGACAAATCATCATTCAAGAAATCAATGTCTTGAAATGTGATTGGTTCTGAAAACAAGCCTGTACTGTCATGGAAGTCATTGGCATCATCTGAAAGTTGGTGGCCTTCATCAATGTTTTCAGACATGTCAAAGGTAAAGAGCGAACTATTATCGGGACTGTACTCTTCGTTGACTGCATCAGACGCACCATGTTGTTCATGCTGGCCATCAGGGCTTGCTGCTGGCAATGGGCTGATTGAGAAAGAATTAGTTTCCTCGCTGTTACCATTTCCTAAATTAAGGAACGAGTCAACGAGAGAACTGCTTGGCAGGCTTGAATCTTCCGGCAATATTCCATCTTGCGAGCACAGCAACAAGGCCATATCTTCATTCACACCACCAAGATCCAAGTTTTGAAATGCTTCCGAGGCAGAAGTGGTGCTATCGGTCTGTCTGACACCATCAAACTGGCCCGCACTACTGCATATTCCGATAGTATCAGACTGACTGTTGCTGTCACCCAGGCCAATACTATCACTTATGCCAACACCATCCAACAGGCCATCACTGTCACACTGGGCAACCCTCTCGCACATTCCAATATCTGGTAGACCACTCGAGTCCCACTGGCTGATCATGTCACATACGTCGAATGTGTCCAACAGGCCAATACTGTTAGCCGGACTAATATCATACTGATTATCTGATCCATCTATGCCATCATTGGAGACACTTGGAACTATTTGGAGGGCATTTTCACTTTCCAATGGTTGAGTACTAGTCTTGTCCTGCTCAATGGCATTCAAGAAGTAATTATCACGTTGGCGAAACACACTTTTAATCCTAGTGAGCAATGTCTCGTCCAGTTGGAAATACTGAGAGTACTCCTTTCCGACCACTTCAATCACTCCACTCGACATACCTGGTGAAGAAGAAAAAATTACTAGTATTGGAAAATATTTAAATATTGCAAAGGCTGTAAAACTAGCCTATCAGTTAAAATTAGTGCAACTACCCAATATTATGGATTCTACCTTCTTGTCATCACAATTACATTTGAATGTAATGTACGCGTATATTTCATTCATTACTGGCTTCCCAAAAGATGATACTAGGCCCAGAATTATAGCAAGATGTAATAATAAAATGCACTGTCGTGCCCCAACCATTCCGTTCATTTGACAGCCCCGGCCGAGCCTTGTATTTGCATATGTCAAACTGCGTGTATGGGTTGATGTCCAGCCTCCCAAAAGCCTCCTGCAATTCCTCCACGTCTCCAGGTCCCAGGCACACATTGTCCTCTGTATGAAGGTCGCTCAGCTCTTGCAGGTCACTCAGTTTGGTCAGCAGCTTTGGAAACAGCAGTGAAGCTCTACTGCACCCATACCTCCACTCCATGTACCTGAAAAAGTGTGGGTTCTATGAGACAGTTCCCATTGAATAAACCACAGATAATAATCACATATTCGGCATACTTTTTGAGTATGAGTATGTACTTGTCCTGGCAGGCAGAAACGTGGGCGGGCTCCCGGAGTCCAGTGCGTTCAGGGCAAAATATGACCAGAAGACCCAGCAGCATTATGGTATGCTGGTCAGCCTCCAAGGCTTGGACTCCTTGGATGAACCTCATATTCACTTCAATCAGCTTCGGCGACATAATTTTCTTCAGCTCTTCCATCTTCAGTGACACCAACACTGTTGTGTTCTGCAACCAACAACAAAATATTACATTTGTACATTATGTGCCATAAACTGGGCATCCAATAATTATATTATGATATTGTGGGATAATTTGGTGCTTTATCTGTTCAGAAGGCTGTCGCAGAAGATGAGTCATGCTGCGGAATCTAATCTTAAACACTTCAAATACTCTGGCCATTAATTAACTTTGTCATGCACTGATATGCAAAAAACAAAGCCACAACTTAAGTTGGGTTCATGCAAGTATCATTGCCTTTGTTTTTAGGTCACTGTGGTTGGGAGATGCCCATCTTGTTGTCAGGCAAGTTGGTCCAGATTGAGAGGAGTCTTAACCACAACAATCCAAATAGAGAGACTCCCATGTGCACCAAGCTTGAACTCACAATCAGAAAGTACCCAATGACTCCGTACCTCTGAGGTGGTTGGTTACATTTTTATTTCTCGCTGGATGACCCGAAGCTAAGTATCCCAAGTACTCCTCAAGGCCCTGTCCCATGCAGCACTTTCACGTCTAGGCAGTTGTCACATTGTGTATAAAATACCAGAAAGGTGTATACTTACAGTGTCAGGTAAATATTGCGAGATGACGTAGTAGTCGTTTTCCTTGTCGTAGACAAGGGCTCCCATAAGGAAACATATCTCGAGCACCCCTGCCCGGATCAGGATTCGTTGGTCCTCTGGCAGCAGAGCCGAAAATGACGACAGCATCCGAACCATGTGGTCACATCGGAGTATCAGTTTCCCAAACATGTGAGTTGCCTGAAACATAATAGACTGTAGAATATGGAAACATCCAAAAAACAAAACTGAATTTCAAAATGAAATGTTCCGAATCACTAATTATCGAGAATCTTTGTACATTGCATGCCCCCTCTCGTTAGGTCTGCGTATTCAGAGTGTTTCTTACTAATATGTCAGCATACTTTGCCGGCCAGACAACATACTAGTACGAAACACAACCTGCTGTTAATGCAATATGTCCAGTCCCATAATTTTTCCAGTGATTTTGTGGGACTACATGGGTTGTACAGTCCTATCAATTTTACCTTATGTCCTTTGGTTTGCTCCGAGAAGGGATACTGTCTTATTGATTCAGCCACTGTTTCCATCAGCTCCTGAATCGCTTCCTGCTCCTCCCGGTTCAGAAATTCTGGCAGCCTCTTGGCATCAGGCTTGTAGGGTGTAAGCTCGACATGTTTGCTCGGCTGCACCTCCTGCACTCGCTTGTGGCTCTGCTTCTCCTTCATCCTCTTCCGCTCCTCCTCCGTCAGAACCCATCCCGGCTCCATCCCGATGCGACAACACTTTTCATACCTGCATTTCTGGCAGCACTTGCGCTTCAGGACAGTCATCTGTAAAAGTGCAAATGAATAAGTGCGTAGCAAGTTCCCAAGAGCATGCCGAAACATACTTCGCAGCTTCCATCAAACGCACAGGTGTACTGCCTGTGCGCTTCGTGCTGCACTGCCCGCCTGAAGAAGGCCTTGCAGCTGTCGCACGAGAGGCCACCGAAGTGGAAGCTCCTGGCGTGGTCACCACACACCGCGCAAGGTTTGTGCCGCACATGCCCACTCTCTGTAACCGCAATTGATTAATAGACACTGATCATATAAAACATGCCAATCACTACATCTAGTATGAATGGTCTGCATGGCTTCTTCCTGCGCCATCCTCACTTTTCCTCTTTCCAGCGACCGGCTCTTGGCCCTTGTCCATTGTGGTCCCAAGAGGAGGTCTTCTGCATTAGAGAGGAGAGGTGGAGAAAACGACGCAGCTCCAGCCGTGACCTTGTGTCCATCCAAGAGGGTCATGGGGGCAGACATGTTGGAAATTGTGACGTCACGCAAAGAGCAAGGTGGCCAGGTGAAGACCCGCCATTCCATTCAAACTTACTCATTTCTACGCACATCTTATTGCTGAGGACCACGCAACGAAATTGCCCAAAACAACAACCCAGAGCTAGTGTACTCACTGGTGTTTATTGTCTCCATTGACGCCTCATTGATGGCTTCCAGAGCCTGCTGGTAATACAGTTTGGATCTTCCACTGCTGATGTCAATTGCAACAATTCTCAAGGGCAGCCCGTTTGGCGTTCATCACTGGCTGCTTTGCAACTTGCAGAGTGACGCAATGCTTGATCGCTAATAATTGTGAGCACCAGCCGGAACGCAATAAGAAATGATCACGACAGAAAAAGGCACATCTTGTCTGGACAAAAGTTGATAACCCGAGGTGATAATGATGAGATAAGTGTGTGGCGCAATATTATTATCACAAAGGGTAAGTCTATACAAGTGATTTGTCTGCTGCCTGTCAAAAAAATGTCAATAAGCCGCCGGAATTAGTGTCAATTGCGCAAAATAATAACATGTTAATAAAATCTCAATTAATACAAAGAGTGGTACAAAATTATCTTTATTATTAGACTACTTACATAAAAGGCAAGCGTTGTTTGTTTGTCATAGGCCCTAATGTATGGGTATGAAATGGGTACAAAAAAACAAAATTGCTGTTATTATAAAAGGCAATATTATCCCCATCAATTGATTCAATAAAACAATTCTTATAGAGTATGGCATTTTCCCATCCATTTCCAAGACACTGACATAAGCTTTTCAATATTTTAGAACTTGACTTATTGAGTCAATTGAGAGAATATTTCAGCCAGAGTTTGCGATATTTCAACCCGTGTAAAATTTTAGCTGTATAGAACCACTATTAGATATTAAAGATGTTGGCCTACACATTACGCGTAAATGACGTAGACCTAATTATTACGATATTACCATGGCCTCCAGTGCAGTTACATCTACTGCAATTGATATTGTGCTGCTTATGCCAAAATGTCTGGTAATATGCGCCACTTCCCGTCAAATTAGATCATTCGTGTTTACACGATCATCAGGCTGCATATCAGAAGTTATTGTGCAACCTGCAGCACTTTTCTGATGACCATAACACACAGGTGGAACATGCGACCAGTGGAATTCAGACAGATTTTGTCAATATAATTATATTATATCACGACAGGCATCCTGAGATAATGCGTCATGATTTTCGTGGACGTATAAAGACAGTTCC
>JYFJ02000552.1:32500-123178 GCA_000934665.2 Catajapyx aquilonaris
GGGTCAATCTACGTACTGTACATCGATCGTTGCAGTTTATGAAAGTATTAGTACCGCAATAAGTAAAGAAAATAATGCTGCATCAATTGCGCTTAAGGTGGTTGGGTAGATATAGCCACAACCCAAGAAGTTCATGAAAATTGCACGATTTACAGAAAAAAGTGTGCTCTTTAAAATAAACCCATAAAAAAGGGTACTTACCGGTCAATTCATTGAACCACCGACACCTAAACAGAGCTAATTTTAACATTGGCCTTATGGAAAAACGGCCAGAAACAGCAAAAAAGGCCAAAAATCTTACTTTAAAATCCTAACATATGTACAAAAAACTATTCTCTTGAAAGCTTGAACTGTGTAGAGTTAATTAGTCGCAGAAAATCGCAATGTTACCGGCTCCGTTCAGCAGTAATTATCAATTAACTGGACGTAGTGCGGTACGGGGATGTACGAAGCGGCAACGCCGCGCCGGCAGAGGGGGTGCCGTATCGATACGCAGATTATCGATATGTGTTAATAATATTCATCTATTCTAAGAGCACACATTAACATTATTTATTTGAGAATAATTTATAAAATTACATGTGTATTTGGTACTAAATGTCATTATTACTTTACATGTAAATTCATAGCCAATCCTAATTATAATATTTTAATTAGCCCGCTGCCGAAAATGGTTGGTTGGCAGCGCCACCACAGACTCTAGCGAGTGTTTTGTCAATTAGAATGTGACGTCACGTCGTGACGTAGGGTAGACTCAACAATGGGAGGGATTGCGCTGTTGCAGGACCTCACTACCAACCTAGGCACAAAAAGGTGCCGCAAAGCAACGCTAATAATGTCGAATATTGTTAAAGTATGTCTTTGGCCCTGGGCATATGTGTTGTATTCGGTTCGTACGTTCAATTGCGTTTCCATTTCGTGATGCTAAGGCCACATTAAGGCCATTTTAGATCATGTCAAACATAACGGCCACAGGCTCATCAAGGTTGGCAAGCCTGCTAGCAGGTCCCTGAACCATGTCAGTTTCTACGCCAAAAAAATATATTTTGCAGCGTATACCTAAAAATCAGTGCAGTTTCCGACATTATAAGTAGGCGTGTAAGTAGGGAGCCCTTGTTCCGAATTTTAAGTTCAAATTTTGGAATGTTTTTTACAGGCTCTGATTTGACTTACGATTCACTACTCAACCACCTTAAACTGCCATCTAACTTATAGCAAAACTTACGTTTATGCATATAGATTCACTTGCATCTAGTAGTTATGACTCTGAAACATGACAAAATTCCACAATCAAACCACATTTTAAACATAAAACTTAAAGCACAATGCAGCCTAAGCCTATTTTTACTATACATCTACATGTAATATATAGCCTAAACATGGATTTAGGTATGCTAATCAATATTATGTCAAAAAAGTTTAGGCTGCATCAACATTCATCACTAATATATTGGAGGGGGCTGAAGATAGTCCGTGTGGCACATAATATATTATGTTCCCTAGGGCCTAGGCCGATAGGAGCCATTTCAGAGTTGTCGCCACCTGATCGGTCCCTTAGGTCACGAGTTATGCAGTGTTGCCGGGTGTTTCCAACCTGGTCCCGGACATAAGCGCTTTTCAGTTTGCACAACTTTGCACTTTGTCAGTGATAAGAAGGTACAGTACCACTTATTGGCACACATGTTCCCTATAGGTATGTATGAGAATTTGAGAGATGGCGCCACATGATCGGTCCCTTAGGCCAAAAAGAAAAAGAAAAAAAAAACATGGCATGTCGTCTGCATATTACCCCAGTTTCCATAAAATTCCTCAATTGACAGGTTTTCGCTATACTCAAACCTACATTTCCCACATCCTGCATTTATGAAATGAATGGATCTCTTCACAAAACCATCCCAACAACTGTTAAGGAACTAAATAGGCATTTGCCTAAAAATACGGACTCTAGTAGGCTAATAACACAGCGCAACAAAAAAAAAACTTTCGGCGTGTTATTCGGAAACCACTATGCACATCATGTTAGTAGGACCCAAAGTAGCTGGGAAACGCCCGAGATTATATTTCTCTCCCAAAATGTGCAGTGGGTCAGGGTGACCAAAAATCCGAAAAATTCAAAATATTGACGTTTTTTGGCCTATTTCCAGATCTGGCAACCACTGTAAGTTTCGGATTTGGTTTTTGCTGGCATTAGGTGTTACCTGGGTCTAGTCTGAAGACACTATGGTGTTTAAAGTCAATCTTTTATAGAAATTGTAGGTTTTCCAGGGTCTTTTTTATGGAAAAAATTCCGTTTTTTGGTACTTTTCGTCAATTTTTGGGGCACAGTGTATGGACTTTTTTTCAAAAAAAAGTGTAGCGTAATGGGCTCTTTAGAGACCCTACAATCAAGGAATAATAGTAGAACTTTCCTATGCAACCCTAGTACGCGTGTGCAAAAGCCTAATCTTGGGTAAAATCGCGTTTTTTCGCATTTTTGGTGATTCGACTTTTTTCAACATTTAAAACCAAATATTCCTCGGCTTTAAAATATATGAATTCTTCTTAGTCTAACAAACTGTCAGGGACCCCCATAGCATGGAAAAAGACTACGATTTCCATAAGCAACCCATGTACGCGTACGAGTACAAAAAAAAATACACGCGTACATGGGTTTCTTATGGAAATCGTAGTCTTTTTCCATACTATGGGGGTCCCTGACAGTTTGTGAGACTAAGAAGAATTCATATATTTTAAAGCCGAGGAATATTTGGTTTTAAATGTTGAAAAAAGTCAAATCACCAAAGATGCGAAAAAACGCGATTTTACCCAAGATTAGGCTTTTGCACACGCGTGCTAGGGTTGCATAGGAAAGTTCTACTATTATTCCTTGATTGTAGGGTCTCTAAAGAGCCCATTACGCTACACTTTTTTTAAAAAAAGTCCATACACTGTTCCCCAAAAATTGACGAAAATGTACCAAAAAACGGAATTTCTTTCCATAAAAAGGACCCTGTAAAACCACAGTTTCTATGAAAGATTGACTTTAAACACCATAGTGGCTTCAGACTAGACCCAGGTAACACCTAATGCCAGCAAAAACCAAATCCGAAACTTACAGTGGTTGCCAGACCTGGAAATAGACCAAAAAACGTCAATATTTTGAATTTTTCGGATTTTTGGTCACCCTGACCCACTGCACATTTTGGGAGAGAAATATAATCTCGGGCGTTTCCCAGCTACTTTGGGTCCTACTAACATGATGTGCATAGTGGTTTCCGAGTAACACGCCGAAAGTTTTTTTTTGTTGCGCTGTGTAATCAGTAATAGGATGTACTATACACATATTTAATGTCCGCGCAAATATATTGCAGATGGCTAGGCAGCAATATAAGCTTTTGAAAATTTTGTAGTACCAGTATGTACGTATATTACGGAAAATTGGTCCAGGATGGCAAGAATGTTGAAATGCAGTACATGAAATACTTCAGTGACTTGATCTTCTCATAGGATTCCTGTATGCACTGATGCACATACGACATACCGGCCATGCGCGCTATACCTTGGTTAACACAACTTTTCTGGCCTTCCTATGGGCGAATTCGTCAATGATGTCGTCGAAATTCAATTTTCGGGTAGGAGTGGCATTAAGGCATAACATTCCCAAGGAATTCGGTCACACTGACGATCATCGTGTCTCACTTTTTATTCTGGCCATAGCACTGAAGGATCGTTCCGCGCCGGCAACTGAGGCTGGGAGGGTAGGCTACAGAAACGGAAATTCATCTCCTATTAATATCATACCCACTTAAAAATTTTAAAGCTTTTGCTACTGCTACTACTATACTGCTGCTGCTGCTGCTGCTATCAGCAGCAGCAGCACCATTTTAAAGTTATAATAATTGAGGGTTGCTATCTTGAAAAATAACTGACATTAAGCAATCAACGAGTTGATATGGCCATTTCGACATCAAACAAAATGATTGATATTGCAGTTCACTTTACGCAATCATTATTGCAAGGATAATTTATTATGCTTAACGTGTAATTTCAGTATTCGCTCCGGATATTGCGGAAACTTTTGCATTTATGTTTCCTTTTCGTATCATTTGAGGCAGGATATCTTGCGTGATTAATTATTGTTGCAGCAACCCCTGGTAATGTGCAGTGTATAGCATATGAAGACAATGACGCTTCCGTCGAGTATTACTCCTGGGAGAATAAGTCGACGCAAAAAAAAAATATCAAAAATCACGAATATGTGAGCACTGAGCAGCTAGCTTCCTTTGCTTTGTCGTGAGCGTCAATAATGCAACCCTACACCTGCGCAATTCCAATTGACGAACTAAACAAAGACCACAGGATGTACAGATAGATCCTGCTGCAGCATTATGTGAATGCAAAGCATATAGCCCCTGCCGTCAATAATTATGAGGAAGGAAAAGGCGATCAGGATCGCACAGCCTGCGCACAGCGTTCGACATGCACTCTCTTCAGCTCTTTCACTCGCTGAAACAAAAGGATGACCCTGAAAATCTTCTGGCATTGCATTCTCGATGGTGGACACGCTGGATATGTCAAAAAAACCTTATGTAACTGTTTACAAAAATCACGACGATGGCAACTGCACTGCACCGAAAACTCTAAATTATAAATGCCTAAAAGTAGCCCACTTAATAAGCAGCAACATGAAATCTCTGATCTAGGCAAATCAAGCTGTTTAGTGTAGAAAAGTGCACGAATATATTTTTCTGAATGAATTATTATTCAAAGGGAGTATGCAGGTTAACAAGATTCCGTACTTGAATACCACATGCATATGCATAATGTTGCGTACACAATATATTAGTTTACGTATATGTGGATTAAACCTTTGCATGTATAGGATAATAAATTAATAGTTCTGCAAACTATAGTGTCCATCATGGATCATGATGTTATTAATTCCTGCCTAACTGAGTGAGAATTATCTCACATTTATCATTTAAGCTTCCGAACTTGGGGGGGGGGGGGAACTTTTCCTGAATCGTAAACATTGATAAATTAACATTCAGCAACATAATAGTGTAAATAAGGGGAGAACTGCATTTTTGTTGAGATGCTGTCCTATCTTTTGGACTATTCTTGCTTCCACCATACATCTCTTCCATCGCTAAAGTGAGATGTATTCTACACCACCACTATATATGAAGCTCAAAAAAATTTCATAGTTACGAAATACCAGCATGCACTTGCCTAAGTGCATGCTAAAAGCATAGCTAAAGAAGTTCGGTATCAAATATGTGGCCAAACCTCATTAATAAGCAGAAAGGGCGAATGGACAATTCTTCAGAAAATGCCGAAAATCCTTTTTTTAAAGTGAAATCGCCAACTGCAGATTTTGGTGGAAGGATGAATGTGTATAGGTGGAACAGTGCACATACAGTGATACTTGTGAGGACTACGAGGGCCAGTCAAACAAACTGAGACTTATTATTTATTATTTATGTTATAAATATACAGAGAATAAATCAGTTCATGACGGTGAATGGGATCGTGCTCAGAATGGATTGAAGTACGAAAACACCGATATTCTTGATCGAATATTCCACGATCCCAGGCGAGGTGACACCGGGGTGACATAGGTTCACCAATATTCAACCGTTGAAGTTTTGCTTCCATTTGAAGACAACTGAGACAGAGGCGTATGACATGCTAATTTATGGTGAAGATGTGTCCCACAGCATTCCGATGGTATATACAAGGCATTCACCGCGAGTCATGAACTAATTCTCTTTGTCGCATAAAACATAAGTTGCAATTTGTTTTGACTACATTGTAAACCGCAAAACATTAAAAGCGCATCACTGGTGAGTCTCTCATGGAACATCATTATTTAATGCCCTTCTAATGCTCTAGTGATTCTCCTGTGATGCTTTTTAGCAACAAAAGCCTGACAAAAGCCCTGTAACCGTGATATTTTCAACATATTTTTACCTCTATTGCAAAATTTCTAAAATGGCCTATTCGCCCTTTCTCCTTATTGCTGACGATATAGGCCTACCAGTATCTTAATAGATGATAAAAAATTAATGTACATAAATTATGTAAATTATTATATAATATGTCATCTGGGATATCACTGAAAAAATCAATCCTGATTATATTCGTGTATCTTATCATGCCCTCAAATAACGACACTGTAAATATAATATCACCAAACTAACTTCATCATGTCACTGCAACAGAGCGGGCAGTTTATTATGTTACAAAATGTAAGCTGGACGTAACAGTTGACGATACATACACGACTGGCTCGTGTGAGAGTTTTTTTCTCCAGCACCATGGTGGTTTTTTCATTCCAAAAATTACCTTTAAAAGCTCTCAAAATATTAGTTGTTGCCGTATCTGTAATAAACGCACATTTTTTGCAAAATTGTGGGTCTAACCTGGATAAGTATGTCCAGCCAGTAACCCCATGCACCAGTGGATCCAATTAGGCCCCATGATATGTCTTAATCTCAGAGATTATTTGCAATTTATGGCCTCAGAAATGAAACTATGCCACCTTATAATATACAGTATACTATAATTATATAATGTAGACGAATATTTTAGCAAGTAGGCCTACTAAATTAATAACGTATGCCAATGAGAACTCAGTTGGATGTTGGAACACACTATTATTATGCATGTGCATGTGTATCGTGGTACTTTGGAGCGTATTATTTATGTTCGCAGTAAAATTATTGCGGAAATCTCTGCGTTTCCCATCAGTTCGGGCATTTTGTAACCTGACAAGCATCCTTCCATGCCATATTTTGGCAATAGCCTACATAATACAAGTAATATGGCGTTTCATTAGTGGATGGTGCCAGTCTTTGGCGTCAATTGACCGCTTGCCACTCCTCTTGTTCGTCTCTGCCCACTGGCATGACCGTAACATGCGAAGCGACTGATTAAAGATGGCACGTAAGTGATTGTCTAGCTGCACAAGTCAAGGTCGGGTATATACACCTATTTCGTAGCTTGATTAATAAAAGGAAGCTTCTTTTTTTTTAAAAAAAAGGCAATGGAATCCTTCATAATGTCCATTGACGTCATGTGACAACCAATTCAAAAAATTATACACGATTCAGGGGAGTGGTACACCAGCAAGTATATATATATAACGAACAGGCAAATAATTTTGTACATTTCACAGTATTAGCTGTGGTTGACCAAACCTGCTGCTATAACAATGAAGGTCGTCCTCTGTCTCGTCGTGCTGGCTGCATGCGCTGCTCTTATTGAAGGAGGAAAGGTAAACACTTTCTTGGTGCAAATCAACATGGGTATGTTTATTTAACAGTTGTCTTTTCTCAATTAGTCTAAGTGCAAATGCAGCGGCCCAAAACTGATCAGTGCTAACAGTGCATGTAAGAAAGAAACGAAGGACGGCGATAAAAGCGTGAGTAAAAATATAATTATATTTGTAATAATACTTGACTACATTAATGAAGCATAATATTCTTTATCAATACTTGTAATGAGAGAAAATTAAGCCATGGACGACCCTGAGCTCTGATGGGGTGGTATGTGTGTGGCGGGAGGGGGGATCCCCGGGATTGAGATCGACCCAGACCCTTACTACATCTGTGGGCGCGTACTGTATACGTGACCGCAGGGCCACCCCACCTCCCCACTATAACAGTAGAATAACACATTTTGTGTTTGTATTACTGTATATTCAATTGTAAATAAAAGCGGGATTTGATGGGCTGCGAGGACTAGTTTTACTAGGTCAGTCCAGAAATTTATCGGTAAAGTGTAACATACGGTACCTACATTTAACACCATAAACAATATCATTATTATAAATCTAACATCACAATGCTTTGGTTCCAGAAATGTTTACACTGCATATTAAAAAAAACCGGAGAAGTAAGTAGGTCTAATTGGAGATAAATAAGCAGAGTTTCAATTAAACTAATCCTAAATTGTTTTACTTTGTCTGTTTTAAAGGCTTCATTGAAGGCAGCACTTAATAACTGTCAAGAAGAACTGGGGGGACTACCCGACAATTTTAAAACCGTCATCGATTGCTTAAAGAGCAAATGTAAGTATAATAATAATAATAATAATAATAATAATAATAATAATAATAATAATAATAATAATAATAATAATAATAATAATAATAATAATAATAACGGTGGTGGTGATGATGATGAGGATGATAATGATGATGATTATGATTATATGATGATTATGATGATGATGATGAACTCAAGTATGAGATTTTTTTGCCCTCACGCACACATAGGGCTGGGCATGGGACGTGGTACAGTACATTTGTGCACATTTTGCATGATTTTATCTGGCATCCTCTTTTTTCTAGAGCAGTTTGCAGGTTTCTTTAGGGTATCGTGAAAAATTATGAAAATGTTGAATGATTCGTCTATTTGTCATATGGGCGACGATGTAAGCTGACAAGGGACACTTTCCAAGTGCCACTCACCGATTCTCTTGAAATTCGGTCGAATTCGGTACATTGCATTGGTAGCCCACCCCAAGGTATAAAAACCGCACCTATAATAATTACCTGCTCAAAATGACCCCGTGACCACTCGTAAAAGGAAAACTCCAAATCCCCATTTTTGACGGCGTCTTCAAGTAACTTTCGTGGGAAATCATGACCTAGTGCATTATTAGACAGGAAATATCGCGAAATGTTCGAAATATCAAGCAGTTTATACCCAGAATAATATGCTGACTACTCTGTGAACCGCAAATAGTAATTAATAGAACACCACTAGTGAGTCTCCCATGGAGTATGGAGCATCAATTTTTAATGCATCACTAGAGCATTATAAGAGCATTAAAATATGTTTTACATAAATTTAAAACATATTTTTTTCTCTTGTGTATCATGTGTAAGATTCAAAGAAAAGTCACTTTATTCCCTTTCTTTCAGGCGGCTCCAATTGCAAAAAAGGAAGTTGCGACAAAGGCTACTCTGATGCGTGTGTGTGTGTCGAGAATGAGGATATGATTTGCTAAGGAAAAATCCATTGTAAACAGCTCCAATACACGTCATATACTGCTGTACTTCGCTTCATTATACAAATAAAAGCACTGTGCACTTGCAACTGCAAAATCGCATTAAGGTCCCTAAACATTCCACCCAATTCTGTCCAGATATACTCTTTAACTTCAATTGCGCCAAGTGGCAACAGACATTCCCTCCAACCCCAGAAAGATGGAGATGCAATCCGGCGGATATGTGTTCATTGTTGAGGGGCAGTCTTCCAGCTCTTCCTACAACAATGACTTAAATGAGAAGCAAAATGAAAATTTCAATGACAATATTTAAATATTCCTCTAAAAGTGAACAAGGTAAAAGGTCCCCAAAGTAAAAATTTTAGTAACTCTTCCATTGAGGCTGTTGGGCATTTCCTTTCTGTACCTTGACTAAATTGGGTTTCACCCAGTCGGTGTTGCATAGTCTTCAGCTTGTGTCCACAGGTAGGCTACTCCTGAATGGCAGAAATAATGCTGCCTCAGAGCAGCCTGGAAGTACTTTCATCTTACTTGTGAGGGTTTTCTTCACATTTCAGAAAAATCAAAACCATCTAATATTCCCCTTCTTCACATGATTAGTTGTAGTATACTATTATAAACTAAAGAGTTTGTAGAGTGTATAAAAAGCAGAGGTTTGGAAGTGATAAAGAAACGAAGCAGTGGAGGCAATGTTGCGTACTTCACCAAACTTACTCATCCCACCCAACCAGCTCCATCTCCTCCTCTACCTTCCTCCTGAATTGGTCAGACTTCTTCCAACCTACGCCAGAAATTAAAATTGGCGCTTTTCATAAGGGACACTCATTAGATCAAGCAACAAATCAGAAAGGTTCTTGCAGATTGCAACAATTATGGTGGGACACAATAGCCAGAAATGAAGTTGGAAGGGCCAAGAATGAACCAATAAACATCTCAGCAAGGATACATGAGCCACATACTCGCAGGATTTCTTTAAACTTGCCAATAGTACACGTACTGTAGGCTACTTATACCTACTTAGACCCAGCTTAGACCTAACCCTTTTTCCTTTCTGTTTATCATACATTAACTGAGAATAATCTTTCAAGCCATGACACCTCATTGTTCAGGAAATCTGTGTCCTCAAAGGTGAATTGTCCCGACACCACATCGGGGACATTTTGAAGATCTTGGAAGAAATCACTGTTGTTGTCAAAGCCGTGACATTCTGAGCAGTTATTTTCACTTCCATATGACCCATCTGAAGTAACGGGCACATTATTGGGATAAGTCAAATCAGAATAATAGCCATCAAATTCAGTAGTGTTGGCAGCAGCACTATCAGGGACACAGTACTGCTCATACCGGTCATTACTTCCATTATCTGATGTTTCGTGGCTCACTTGTGAATATGACACTGATGTCGTACAGTAATTGACAGACTCGTTTTGTTTTTCTGCACAGCTTGCTGAGGAATTGTCTAGCGTAGGCACAACATTTTCCAAGTCACACTCGAAATTAGGCAAGAAAGAAATGTCAAAATCTTCAAATGTGGCATCTTGAATGGAGTCAACTAAGGACTCGTACCCCAAAAGTCCATCCGTAAATGTAGTTGATCCTTCATCAGAAGCATCTGTAAGGGTTTTAAAAATTATGATAACTTGCTGTTTCAGTGCTAGGCTTCATTTTCAAACATATGAGAGTATGATTGTAATGTACTTGTACAAATAAATATTGTAAGTGACTTTCAAATCTTCAATATTTTTCCGTTTAATAGTTTTCTTGTAAAATAAAACTTGTCGACTGATATTTACGTTAATTTTTTTACCACACTGAGTTTCCCCAAGCACATTCCATATTGATATAAACTTTGCCAGTCATTTAACATGTGTGAGGCGGGAAGACAAACAATAATATATATTCTACACACACTGTGCAGGGGTTTGCCATTTCAATGGATAGTAACAACTAATAAGAAGGCATACTGACCTGTGCACATGTACTCTTTATTTGTTGATGTGTGCCTGACTTTGTACTCACACAGATCAAACTGTGTGTAAGGATTTACATTGAGGCTGCCAAAAGCCTCCTGCAATTCTTCAACGTCATTGGAACCCAGGCACACATTATCTTCAGTATGCAAATCGCTTATTTCTTGAAGGTCACTCAGTTTTGTCAGCAGTTTTGGAAACAACACAGAAGCATTTCGAGGACCATACTGACATTCCATGTACCTTAACGAGAGAAAAAAAAACTTCATATGACATTTAATTTAATGAAAAATTACATTATGCCTAGGTCAAATGAGTTGAATTCACACCTTTTCAATATGAGTATGTATTTCTCCTGAATAGAGGACACTCGCTCAGGGTCAGATAGTCCGGCACGTTCAGGACAGAATATTACGAGAAGGCAAAGAAGCATTGATGTTTTCTGATCTGGTTGAAGGTCCTGGAAGCCTTTTATGAATTTCCTATTTCGTTCACACAATTCTGGCATCAACACTTTTTCCAGTTCTTCAATTTCCAGTGTCACAGGAATCCATTCTTCCTACAGAGGGGTTGGGAGAGAGAACAAATAATTATGCATAAGAGAATCTGTATAAAATCTTGCCAATTCATAATATGCCACCTTCCTGTTCCGCTTTTCAGTTGGTAAAACAATGGACCAGAGAAAAACCATCAAAAGTTATGGGAACGTTTACCTGTCAGTACAGTTCAACTACTGAACTGTCCAGTTAGAGCTTTGTTAAAAATCACAATTAGCTGCAAATTTCAATGTATTTTCTTACAAATACTTTCAGAGGTTATCGAAAGTAGGTATTAGTTGTTAATACAAGGTCAATTACTATTAGTACAGATAGTAATAGATGGCGGTCTTATGAGTCCAACCACTGACATTCGTTTGTAACCATTCAGACAAGCCCAAGGAAGCAGCATGGGGTTCCGCACACTGCGTTAGAACATGTGGTTTCAGTCTATTGGGATCAGGGCCACGTGTAAAGGCATACATAATGTGCAAATTAAAGCTTAACTAGTTCATTCAAGTGGTCTTACCTCCGTATCATGTACATATTGTGGTATCTTGTAGTAGTTCTTTTCTTCATCATAGTTGGCAGCCCCCTGAAGGAAGCAAATTTCAAGAATCCCTGCTCCTAGTAAAATTCTCTGATCCCCAGCAGATAATTCAGCAAATAACGGCAGCATCTTGATCATGTGATTGCAACGCAAAAGGAGCTTTGCAAGCATGTATGTTGCCTAAGAAATCATATTATACAATACGTATTACAATATTAAATACCCTAGACAAAGGGTTTCTAATTTAGTACAACAAACTTCTACTGTTAACTCCTAATCAGTAGTTGATAACTTCATGTAACGTGCAGGCCCTCTCCACAATTTGGTTAACTGGAGAGGTAAGATCATAATATTTACGACATGCAGTTTTACCAATGGCACAGTTAATCACTGTCAAAAACCTTTTCAGAAGAAATATTGGCAGATTTACTGCAGCGGTGCTTTTATCTACAGCAGGCACAGTCTGTTTGGCGTTACAACAAAAATGGACTTACCTTCTGTCCTTTCCTCCTTTCTGCTGAAAGTGGATATTGCTTTATAGATTCCCTGACTGTGGTCATTAATTCATTGATTACAACCAATTCCTCCTCGCTAAGAAATTCTGGCAATTTCTGAGGGTTAGGATTGTATGTCTCCAACTCCTTTCTTCGTAAAGGCTCTGATTTTTTAAGATCTTGTTTGGACTCCTTCAGTTGCTTCCTCTCATCTTCACTGCGGACCCAGGCAGGCTCCATGCCTATGCTTCGACAACTGTCGAAACGACAACTTTGGCAACACTTGCGCCTCAGAGACCGCATCTAATTTGAGACAAGCATTTAGGAAATTGGTTATTAAGTCTCTATACTTGCATAAAATCCATTCAATATACCTCACAGTTTCCATCAAAAGCACATATGTAGTCCTTGTACAATTCACGTTGCACAGCACGTCGGAAGAAGGCCTTACAGCTGTCACAAGATATGCCACCAAAGTGATAACTTCTGGCACGATCTCCACATACGCCACACACTTTATGACGTTTTGATTTTCCAGCAGATGGTGTTGAAGTAACTGTCAATTTTGAGATATTAAGGTGACTATCAACATATTGTATGAAAATGGTTTTCTTTATTACTCACTACTTCAATGATTCAGTGATTTCTCATCACAGAAATGATTACAACAAATAAGAAGAAAAAGGCAGACTTACCAGCATTGACTTTAGTTGCCATTTTTAGATGCTTCCTAAGGAAGACATACCATGCAGTTCAGTGTGGGTAGTCTAATATGGACTCATATACCAATCAGATTTTACAGTTTCACAATATTAGCTCGACTCAGTTGGCTTTCTTATGAAATACTATCCGCCTGTGGAAGCGGCTGGTTGGATGAAATGAAATGCTCTCATGTTCACTCTTATCAGTCTATTATTTCTTCCCGTGTTAGTCCAAAGATCAATACTGTGCGTATAACAAAAAAAAGGTGAGATAAGTTTTGTTCTAACAAGATAGCGTGATCATAAGCAAAGTCCTCATTGTATAGCAATCAGAAGGAATATGACTGACACAAGTCACGCACATGGGCTCACCAACAAAAAGACGTGCTTCGCCAACTTTCCCAACTCCTCCTTTAACAAGTCCCTCAGCATCACAATTTCAGCCCACAAGCATACAGCATTTTCAACAGTCAGCTGATATACAGCACACTAGGTAGCCTATACAGGGGAGAATGAGTTTGCCTTTTTGGGAACTACTGGAAGGAAGTAGGAGTGTACATGGCATCGTGTATGGAACTGATCTGTCATTGTACTGTACCTATAAGGCACGTCTCCCTTGCTGCAATATTCCATTATCAGCTGGTGATATCAGTACAGCAGACACTCAGAAGTGACATCTTAGAATTGAGACATTCAGAATATTCATTTAGGGTCGGTTTCACCATGCCCGGTTTTCATAAGTACCCCGGTTCTGTCGGAAAATCCCTATTCTATTAGCAGGGATTTCCCGAAAGAACCGGGGTTTTTATGAAAACCGGGCTTGGTGAAACCGCCCCTTGGATAATAACACTACTATATTTACAAGGTTTTTGGCCCATGAACAATTTTAGCTGTTTCTAATGCATTCACATGCGCTGACTCCAAATATGAAGTCAGAAAGATGAAACAGGTCATGTAATGTGTGTGTGAGTTGAGATGCCAAAGTGATCTATCTGGAGAGTGGAGACAGAAGGAATTTTCAGGAGAGTCGATTTTCTGATGCGACCATTTCACTTTAGCATACTTGTTTTTAGTGGTGTCCACTGAGGGATATGTAACATTTATAATATGTTATCAGTGTTCACCAGAGGACTATTTAACAGCAGATATGACACGAATAATAATATTACTGAGTTACGAAGACATGCTGATAATTTTTGCCTCCATGGACATAAATGCATAATACATGTCACAGGACAATGAGAGTGACATCAGATGAAAGCCTGGAATGTCCTCTTCAAAACAATATTTTGTATTTCCTTTTCTTCGTAATCACAACCAACTGAAGTAAACTTGCGCCAACGATGTATCTGTGTTCTTCCCTCTCGTCAACATAGGATTCTGGACTGTGGGAGCGGCATCAAGCGTGATCATCAGCCTCAACTTAGGCATTGCAGATGTAAGTACAGAGTGCCCTTCATCAGGTGTGTGTACATTTTTGGGGAAAGAAAAAAGTCGCAGGGCACAATATCTGGGCTTCATACCTTGGATGAGGAAGAAACGGATCACTGGATGGCTGTCATTGCTGTGGAGCTGTCACTTCAACCTAATAAAAAGAGTTACAAGTGACTGGCTCAAGGGTTCAACAAGCCTCTGTCAATACATATGACGACGACTTTCCTTCATTACGGAGGTTGCTAATTCAAAATGCTACCAAAGAAGTCTCCACAAACAAGTGCAAGTGTAGATCATCATCGTTTTATTACAAATTCAGTTCCCTACTGTTTCTGACATTTTCCAGGAAACTATGGCTGTTCAATAGAACACATGGCAGGTACAGTTAATCCCAGCAAATAATAGTACAGAAATTGTAGGCTTGTACTTGCTAGTTCCATTGTTGATAGTCATTGTTGCACATTGTGAGGTCATACATAATCTGCAATTGAATGAACTGCATTGTACACCAATCCACCCCTTATGATTTGCATTAACAAAATAATTACCCAGATTCCGCCTGCCATCAACCTAATTCTCCTTATGTTCTCATTGCAATCCGTTGGGAGCTATATCGCCTTTCCCCGAACACAACTCTTGTTTTTGATAGTACTAATGACTAATGCAGTTGATGTAACTAAGGCTGCACAATCCACCCAACCCATGACAACATCCATAGGCAGATTTTACCTTTCTGTGAATTATTTTGTAGGCTCCCTCATAATCCCCACTGCTTCTCAGCCGATATTACACTCATCTGGAGGTGACACTTTCCTAGTCGTGGAAAATATTTACCATCCAATTTATCCCTGATCCAAGTTGTCAACAATCTTCAACGTACAACTGGATCGTGACTCGCATTTAAACATCAGCAATTCACAAGATTCAGTTCAGAGATATGCACACCATGTACAAAATACACATTCAATTTCAGTATTGTTTTATTGATTCAATATTTTATGCCAATCATGCTAACATTGAGTACAAAATTTTCAGGCACACCAGGGTGTTACGTGACCCACGCACAAACCTATTATGAGTAATCAATGTCTTTATGGCATTTATGAACTCTACACTACAGACACACACAAAAAGGACACAAAAATGTATTTTGTATAGTTTAGGGTATTACAGATTCTCTCATTTCAGTAAAACCAGTCAGGATATCTTCATAACAGCTTCTCATTTACCTCATGGCAAAAGGTTTAATGCCAGAATTAGTTCATGGCAAAAAATTGGGACACGCCTTTCTTAAAACCAAGATTCAACAATTCACATTATCAACATACAAACATTATAAAACAAGGAATTAAAATAATTACTTCACAGTGTAGTTATGCCAATAAATTACAGATCTTTTAAAGTTGATAATTGCAGATGTAACGTATGCCACACAATTTATTTGGTACACATGAAATCTACACTGCAAGTGCATTTCCATGTCTTCAACAAATACTGAAATCAATAAAAGCACGAGAAATGGAAGAGTAACTTACACAATACTTGGGAAACACTTGGTCTATGGAATAGATAAATTGGAAGTTTAATTGTAATTACTAAAGAGGCATTTTGCTGCCAACTCCGAGTAGCACTCACATTGACACTAATACAGTAAAACCCTGATTAGATGACTTGGGATAAAGTGAAGTCCACACAAGTAAAACCAATTCTCTGGCAAAAAGGAGAGAAATGTCAAAGGTAAGATACGATGAAATTAGGATTACCCTGTGACAGGCCTCCTTGGGGCTTTTAGGGGTTCATCTTTTCATTAACAGTCTTTAATCATTGCCTGTGCTGTGATGGATTGTGATTGTGGTACGAAATGGGAGAGCCCCGAGAAAATCCCCGTGAACACAGAGAGAACCCATTGAAACTCTATGCACATAAGCAGCCTCTATCCGACCCAGGGATCGAACTCGGGACCTCAGATGTGGAAGTCTCTGGTGATAACCATTACACCACTGTGCTGCCCTTAGGATGCTATACAGGGTGAAGGGAAGGGAGATGAAGTGGCGCCGCGGTAACGCGCGCCCCCACGGATATTAAGGTCCTGGGTTCAATCCCCACCCGGGGTTCCCACCTTTATCCGTGCAGAGTTGGCCCATCTCTGGCTTCATTTCGGGTGGCAATTTCCAACAGACTAAGCCACCCGGGAGAGTTCACAAAATGACCAAGTTCAGACACTGCACTGCACATTGCACATCCCCTCCTATTCATCCCCCCTTCGCTCGTGGTACCCGGGCGATACGGAAAAGGACCACCTGTAATAAAAAGCTTGTACAGCTTAAGAAATAAAGGTACCATGCCAGATGCCCAATTAGGGCGGTGCACTAACCCAATTATAATTATTATAATAATTATTATTATTACAGGGTGAAGGGAAACTCGCGCCCAATCACCAGGTAGACTGATAGTACTTGCAAAACTAATACAGGGTGGACCAACTTCAAGTGTCGTTTTATAACGGCTATTAATAGAAGCGCTTTACGATTGACGTAGCAGCGACGTGTAAAATGTCCCACTTCGGCGCCATGTAATGAACCTGCTGCAACGAGTGCAACCACATGCGGCACCAATGCCAATCCGGCAGTCCGCAAAGAAGGCATTTCACCCAGGCGCATCTCAGGTCATGTGTGCACCTCCTTTTTTCCAGGTCAACCCAGCAGCAGGGTTGATTACATGTGTGCTGCTGTTGGCAGCTAATATTTTCGATGGCGCCGAAGTGGGACATTTTACACGTTGCTGCTACGTCATCGCAAAATCACTGCTATTAATCGCCGTTATAAAACGACACTTGAAGTTGGTCCACCCTGTATAGGGATGTGCAATTACTTTTGGGCGCAGTAGCGTAGTTAATGCGTACAGTGCCTTTAAAGTTTTGCATCACATCCGCTCCGCCAGTTTCAAAGAAGCAAAAGCCAGCTTGAGGGCCTCTGAATAATCCGGCCTTGGTCCCCTAACGCATCGTCCATGTGCAATAGGCGATCAGATCCCGTCAGAGTAAGAATCCGGATGCGACACCCATGCACTTTGTCGTTTTTACCTCATATTTTACCACCTGGACCTCTGCACTTTAAATGCACTGTACGCATTAACTACGCACCAAAGCCCAAAAATAATTGCACATCCCTACATTAGTTTTGCGAGTACCATCAGTTTACCTGGCGATTGGGCTCGAGTTTCCCTTCAGCCTGTATATGCCAAGTGGCTTTAGGGTCCCAACATTGACAATACTTTGCCACATTAGTCAGCTAGTACAAAAGTGAAAGAGAAAAATTCCACTACTTTTGTAAAGTGGCACACAAAATTTCTGTAATGGTAGAGGGGACTGTTTATCAACATACCCTGGGCATCAAAAACACGGATGGTGGGAAAGAAGGTGGCCCACCTGGCACAAAATGCATGGAAGGTCAAAAGGCAGCCAGTTTCAACCCAAAACTCAGTGCTCAAATTAGCCAAAGTTTGGAATGACAAGTCGCATGCACGCCCTGCACTAATTCCCTCTGAGTCAGGGGGGGATTAGTGCGGGGCATGCATGCGACTTCCACCCTTACTACGAGTAGTTTGTGAGTTACCGTCTTCTTACATCTGACGGCAGAAAAGTCCACCCTACAAATGTGCATTGCCAGAGGTGAGGCAGGGGAATACAGTGAAACCTGTGTATAGCAGAATCGCATGGGACCTAAAAGAAATTCCATAATGGACAGGTTTCTGCTATATCCATCAAAAAATACATTGCATCTCCTATGCCCATTCCGGAGACCCAGTACCAAGTGTTGTGGTTTCGTAAGTTGAGGCTATATAGGTCAGGAGATGCCTGCATGTGCATGTCTTATTTGCAGGTGTTCTTTTGCACTGGCAACATTGCAGAAGACTGTAGATGGATTAAGAGTGAAAGAAATTTTAAAAATAATTTTAAAACCCACAATTTCTCCACAACCAGATTAAAAGTCATTACATGCACACAAAAAGACAAGCGCCATAAATAGCAGCTTGTAAGTACATTTGATTGTCCAATCAGGGATGTGCTCCCTTGGTACCAACAATATGCCCTGGGATGTGGTTCCTAATTCTTGCTTTTGTGCATGCCTCACAAATCGGCCCAATTTTGCCGAAACCCAGTATCTGGCATTTTGCGAGAAATTCAAATTTAACCATGTATGTGCATACAGGAATGAACTGCATGCATTAAAAAAATCTCTAGCATGCCTGACGCCACAAGAAAGGAAAATCTGGGGACCTGAAATTTCATCAATGCATAAGTCACTGTGCTGAATCCATTCGTGTTTTGGCCTGGTCATGCAAAATTTGAAAATATGCAGATACTGGGTTTTGGCAAAATTGAGCCGAAATATAAAAGATAAAAATGTTAGGTGGGTGACTCTTCCCCCTATATTGTCAAACAGATGCATGTACGTATAATTCACAGCTGGCAAGGTTGCTGTGGCAGGGTGGTGAGAACGTAAAAGGATCGAATATATTACAAACCTACTCTAGGCTAATGACGCATTTTGAACTTCTGAGGGTCTTCACATCAGGGTTTTACTGCAAATGTTTCTGATGATGGTTTGGAGATCTGTCAGTCAGAATATAAATGCTAATTACACAATGATGAACACCAATCTGGGATGCATTAAAGAATCTGGTAACATTAGGGGAACCGGCCAACTCAGAAAATTAATTGCAAACATTAATTTTGATCTGGACAAAAACATAGCATGTCGAGTTAGTTGAGCTGTTAATTTTAGGTGATCCAACAAGCCACTCCAATGGAATAAGGTGTTCTGAGTGTCCGTCCTTGGGCCCTAAGTGTGTGACATCCTACACCTCTGGGGCTTGTGACTCTTCAGGCTGCAGCTCACCTGCATTCTCATCAGGAGCAGAGGCATCTTTCAAACCATCATCAGCTGTATTTTCAGTCTTTATGACTCCACCCCTCCCATCCAAGGTTGATGCAAATATGTCACAATCTTCAAAGACATTTACATTCACAGCATTTTCGTCTACAGTGATGTCATTCATTGGTGTGTCATTAAGTGCAGCCTCACCCATGGTCACTTCAGCAAGTGAAATTGCATTTAACGAACTTTCCCCAGCTGCGAAGTCATCCGGGGGACTCTGCTTAACTACGACTCCCTTGTGCCCCTTGCAAAAACTCCTCTTGTGTCTGACATACTCATTTTTACGCTTAAATGACCTCTGACAGACCTTGCAAGAGAAAGGCCTTGAAAAAGAGTGTACCACCATGTGAAGCTCCAAATGGTGCTTTGCCCTAAACACTTTTTGGCAAATGTGGCACTTGTGATGCTCTGTTGCATTCTCAAACACCGTGTCAGCGGCGTTCTCTCCTGACTCCTCAGCAAAGCCCTTAAGTGCGTGCCCTTCCTCAGTATCAGGCATGTATCCCTCTGAACCTCCCACTAACTGGCCACCCACATTGTGTGACTTCATATGCCTCTTCAAATGAACAACCAAAAAAAACTTCTTATTGCAAAACTTGCAAAAAAGAGGCTTCCTCTCTCGATGAGCGAGTTGAATGTGGCGGCGAAGGTTCTGAATCTTGATGAATCTTTTCTGGCATACATTGCACTTGTGCACAGCAGCAACATCTTCCTCAGGATGTGAGGTCTTGATGTGCCGCTTCAGGTTAGCATACAGGGTGTATGTGCTAGTACAAACATGGCAGCGGTATGCTGCTCCCAAACCATCGTCTTTGGGAGGCATTTTTCCAGGATGAGCTTTGCCAATGTGCATTAGCAAGAGCTGTTTTCGTACATATTTACAAGGGCAAAGCTGGCACTGAAACATCTCCCCTGTGGCATCAACTGGCTTTTTGTCTTCGCTAGGAAGTGGCAGCCCTTTCTTATGCACATCCCACAAGTGGGCCTTTAGCGATGACCTGTGGCCAAAACGTCGGTTGCAAAAGTCACACCTGAAGGGCTTCTCCCCAGTGTGAATGCGCATGTGAGTAATCAATCTGCTCCTGTACCTAAATGTTTTGTTGCATACCCTGCATTTTGGCGCCTCTGAAGTATTCCCTGTGTGATACTGTTCCATGTGCATCTCCAAATGTGCCTCATTCTGAAAGCTTTTGCTGCATACCTGGCATGTATGAGGCGTAGCTTCATTCTGAGGCATCATTTTTCGGGATTCCAGCTCTCTAAGCTCACCTGGCGAGCTTTCCCTAACAGTGTTGCTGACACTACTGAGAGGCGTGGATGCAGCGCTCCGTCTGTAGTTGCCATGTTGTTCCACATGGGCACAGAGAGCAGATGCAGTGCGAAAAGTTTTATTGCAGATCCCACAGCGTAACGGAAGATGCTCCTGAAAGGAAAATCAGATTATAAATACCATCATAAACACACATTTTTGGAGTTACTAACTACTGACTGGTCACTCAATTATCAGAATTGGACGGTGTTATGCAAAAATGTGTCAACCCACCAATATGTCAATATTGAGTTAAGCCCTGATACCAAAAGGACCGTTTCATTCAGTTAAAATGAACCTGGCAAAATCTGCACACTTCTGCCATAAATGACCAGTAAGGACACTGAATTAATTTCACTGATTGTGTGACATTCAAAGCCCCTTTTCTCAAAACTGTTCTCGTGTGGGTTGACTCATTATTGCATAACACCGCCCTTGAATTAATATTCAGTAGTCCATGGAACATGGCATTTGCCACTGTAACCTTGTATTCCTAATTTCCTGCGCCAAAGACCATCACTCACTGAAGTGCTACAGATTGTAGGCCAGGTTTTGTGATCCCCGTGTGATTTATCATCAGCCTCACCTACATAATTACGTGCCATATTGTCCTGCTGCACATCCCACTTTTCAAATATGCAGTGCCAAGTGGTAGAAAAATACAAACCAACAAGGGGATGTCACAAAATGACTGTGCATCAGACATTGCACCTCCCCCTCACATCGCAGGCACTTCGCAAACTGGTTCCAGTATGTGAGGAGCGGCAAAGCAAAACCCTCAAGATCCAATGTTGGTGGGAAACGATTTAGGCATGGCATATTGTCCATCACATAGGTTGTGATGCCGGTGTTAAAAGCTGGTCGGGCAAAATGTGTTAGTTCCATAGTGTATGAGCCCAAAAACTGTCGATTCAAGCAAATACCGCAAGATCCAGCAGCATAGTGCAAGCAAAACCAGCAAGATCTATAGAAAAGTTTGTGATGGATCTTGCGGGTTTTGCTTTATCGCTCCTCATGTATGCTATGGTATAATAAAGGTTTGTGCTATATACCTCGCAAGAACATCAAAAAAACTCTGATCGTTGTTGTTGTTATTATTATTACAAGCCTTCTTCAGATGTCACTCACTGTCAGTCCTAATATTTGCAATATTTACCATGTAAGAGCCTATAATATCAAGTCTCAATAATTCATCACTTACCTCCTGCAAGCTGCCATGGGACTGATTGTTAGCTGACATGGGATCGACAGAAAAAACTGTCATATCATTTGGATCTATGTAGCCTTGAGAAGATTGGAAATCACTGAGTGAATATGAATATGCCTGGCTGCCTTCAGTTTCCATATCTGTGAAAAATTCAGAAAATTAGTGTCAAGATATCGTTGGCATTAAGGAGAAAGGGCGAACCGACCATTTTAGAAATTTTAAAGGGGAGCTAATAATAGGTTTTTAATTGCCCTCACAAATCGCAGTATCACTGTATAAGCTCAAAAAGTATATACTGTATTGGTGCAATGCATTTATGTACTTTGGTGGTCACTATTAGAAAATTATTAAATATATTTAAGTGCAATCAATTAAATGGATGTTCACCCTTCTTCCTAAATTGTTATAAAAAGAAAGTCCATGTCACCCATAACATTCCCCCTTTATTAGGCATGGATTTACATTTTTCAATAGAAATCGATAGGAGGGGGAGTAATATTGTAACATTAATACTAACAACATAACTATGCGTGGAAACATGAAGGGGGCCCTTGGAACATGAATAAAAATATCGTCGGCATAAAGAGAAAGGGAAAATAGACATTTTTAGAAATTTTACAGGAAAGCTACGGAGTGATCCTGGCGAAGTTGCGGAAGGCCATCATCAGGTGGAAACAACCAGGACTGCTCACTGCTGGGGTCATCCTTCTCCACGACAACGCCTATCCGGACACATCGAGGGACACCATGGCTTTGCTGAATGGATACGACTGGGAAGTTCTTCCTCACCCACCCTATAGTACCGACCTAGCCCTCACAGACTATCACTTATTCAGAGCCCTGAAAGCAGACATGGCAGGTCGGCATTTCCGAAGAGACGATGAGGTGAAGAAGCCTGTGCATGACTGGTGCTGTCAACAGGGCAGCCCTTTCTATTGGGAAGGGATTGAGAAACTGGTCTTCCGATGGGATAAGTGTGTTCTTCGGTGTGGAAACTACGTCGAAAAGTATATGTCCATTGTCCTCATGTACCCTGTAAGTTTCGTCATTTGTGTTCATACAGAATAAAGGTTACAGCCTTGGAGACCTTACTTTCTGATCACTCCTCGTAAATAGGCACTTGCCTAAAAATCCGGACTCTACTGTTCTGGTTGCCTGTATGTTGGCTGCACCTGTTTTCCTCTCTACCATATCTTCCAGTAAGGTTATTTTGTTGAACAGCAGGACCGGAGCAGCCCCCGGACACTACCCTCTTATCTCCTCTTATCGACATTGGGGGTCTAGCGGGGTGGGTTGTGGGAGGTGACCGCTTGAGAGCGCTTTGCCCAGTTTTCGTCAGGGGCTAGACCAGTGGCGACACCACCGGACTCGGTGGAAGAGAGGCGACTCACTTCTCTATTACTTATGACTCCACTGGACTCCTGTGAACTTCAGTAGAAGAGAAGCGAGTCGCCTCTCTTCTACTGAATCCAGTGGTGTCGCCACTGGTCTAGCCCCTCATGAAAAGCTGGCAAAGCGCTCTCATGCAGTCACCTCCAGGCCCCCGCAAACCACCCCATCAGACCCCCACAGGTGATAAGAGGGTAGTGTCCAGACCTGAGCCTCATGGTATTTGCGATTTGCAAATTCCCTGGGCACTTCTTCCAAAAAACAAAAGTCTATTGCAAATATAGAACACACGGGCGAAATTTTGAGGCCAATCCCAACTCTCTAGGCCATACACAGCGGGAGAAATCATCATCACAGTAGGACAGTGGTTCTTAACCTTGGGTGCCAGATGTACCTCATGATATTCATACCATAATTTCCAGGTCCTTACCATGTATCGTACCATAATGGTACACAAAAAATACAATAATTTCGTCAAGTCCAATGTTACTCTGTAACTCCACTTCCATGAAAAAAGTGCTACCTTTCATCAAATAAACACCCCGACACACCCATTCAAATCTCCCAGTCAGTATCAGTATGCTCGTGTGACCTTGAACTCCCAAAAAATGCTTCGCCTGCGGGGGGGGCTTGCTCTCCCGCCCTTTACGACAAGTTAAACTATTTCTTTGATGGACATTTTATTCACATTAAATATTTTTGTCATGTAATATGTGATTTTCGAAAATTACCATAACGTCGATTCCGCGATCTGGCAGCACTGGGTGCGAGCAAGGTGCTCCTCTAACTATGAACTTATTCAATCACCCCTGGTATAGGGAGTGCGACAAGGACCAACCGTCTTCAAAGGGGTGCGGAGGCCCGAAAAGGTTAAGAACCACTGCAGTAGGGTATTAATAATATAGATATTATAGCAGAACTCTTGGATGAAACAGGCCTTTGGAGTGGCTTTGTGGTGATTTTGGAATCAATCATTCATATAGTAGGTGGCGCACCCTTTCTTGACCGGGACGTCATCGTATCGCTTACCAACTCCTAGTCAATGGAAATCTTCTGAATGACAGAGGAAAAAATTAAACAAAGGCCTTAGAGATGGGGTGGGAACTTGCAAGGTGGTTTGTCCAGGGAACCATGGTTGCTCTCTCCAGCCCGTGGGCAGAAGGATACTGTGGAATTATTTGGAATCAAGTTGTGGCCAAAATAATGGCCGAGTTCCCCAGGAGTTGAAATCCTGACCAGACCAGGTTGTTTCACTAATTTGACAAAAAGTGAGCAGGCAGCAACTGGACAGGAGATTGGCACAGGAGGATAACATAGAACGGGATACTAGCACCAGAACTGACCTGGCAGGAAGAAAGCTGGTTGCGAGCACCACAAACGCAGTGGGCAGCCTATGGGCTCCCATACAAATGGCCGTCCATGACAGGCGAGAGCTATTATCTTTTAGAGCTCTCCTAACAGATCTTAACAATCCATTTTAAAATGAGTGTGCCACAAAGAGCTGATTTTTTTTTCCCCCCATGCCAAGAATAGTACAGCACATTTAACAGCTGATGTCAATCATGTAACCAAGCCATTGGGTATGAACAGAAATGACTTTGCAATAAAATCAAGTTCTCCTTCCCAGTCTTTAGTCTCACCTGTTCTTTCAGTTTCCTCCCTTATAGCTGCCACCATCCCTCCTCCTTCGCCTTCTCCCCTGATGAGACTCTCAAGGGCTGCGATCCTGCCCTCCACCCGTCCCATGGCGATTTCCACCTTCTTCTCCAGCCTGCTGACTCTGTCCTCCAGCCTTTGCCCCATGGACGTGACCACATTGCGATTTTCTCTCAGGCAGCTCAGAATCTCACGAACTTGGCCCAGTAATCCCCCTTCCATCATATCTCATGGGGAGGTTATTATCACCCTCCTGGAAATGAGAGATAATTTCCATTCATTCGAAACGCACACACAAATCTTGCCAGAATATTCCCCTGTCATCATCACTGCCACCCTCCATTCCAGCGTGTATACCTGCAGCTGCCTGTGTGTTGGTTCCTTGGTGTGGGGAGTCTGTGCACAATGGCCTCAACTCCTCCTCACCAGAGACTGCTCCGTCTCCCTTCTTGCGCCCCACTTTCCCACACCGGGTGGCAGGCAGGCAGGCAGCCTCCTACTCCTCCTCAAAGCGACGACGACTGGAACAAGGCACAAGGCAGATGGATGCACACAGACAGACTCCACACACACAATCCGGCTTATGGCTTGGCTGCCAGGAGGGGAAGGAACGAAGAAGCGGGTTCCCAAGGAGAGAGAGTGGATGGAAAGGAAGGTTAGGTTAGGAGAAAAAGGAAAAGAACAGAACAACTCTGCTTGGCGTCAAGAACCTGTCGAGTGGTGGACAGGGGGGGGAGGGGGGGGGGTGAAGAGGGGCCAGGAGGGGCAGAGGGGAGGAGGAGGAGGAGGAGGAGAAGCCAAGGGAGGTGGGGGATGGATGGAGAGAGGGAGGGCGAGGGAGGGGGGCCAAGAGGACGATCCCATCGACTCGTAATGATGATACGGTACCGTACCACACAGATTCCTCCGGAGATATTCCGGGTGTAATACCCAATAGGCCGAGTAGTAGGCCGGCAAAAATGTCATGGAGGCGGATAATTTTATTGAGGAGGAAATTAGAATCTGTTGAACACCAGAGCTGCAAAAACCTAAATACTATAGGCTACGTCACTGACTGTAATATACCTACATTACGTACTATGACAAACCAGAACTCGTACAGCACAATTTTTTTTGTGCTCCCCGTTTTGATATTGTCCCACGATCATATCTCTATATTCTGTACTTACGTACATCATAACAAATAACAATAGCCAAGAGCTAATTAGCTCTTTGATCATAAAATATGGTAGGCTATATACACACTTGCTGGCGACATGGTCAGCATATCATGAATGGAACTGTAGGCGTATAGAAAATTCACTAATATTCGAGCCAACATTTCACAATTGATCTTTTTTCTCCCAGCATAATTATATGGGTCGACCAAAGCGATTGTGACATCTGTTGGTTGGATATTTGAGACTCGACGCGATGCTCCTTATTAGCCTAAATTATCGAAGGCCCTCAGCAGCATATCGACATTATAATAGTCAGGATTGCTGCACCAAGTTAGTGTTTTGGACCGATACAGTGGTAGATGACCTCCTTTAGATGAAATAAAAATAGAAGACCAAGACCAAGTGAAGCACAGACAGCGGTTGGAATGACCGACGAAAAAGTCACCACGATTTTGTCACAAGCAACTGGGTATCCTGCTTCCACCTGGAGGTCGCAAGAGCTGCGAATGGGGAGATTTGAAGAGTATATTGTGCTTACATTACAACTACTATGAGCCTGGACGTCACAAGACTTGTAAAGCGACATATTAAATGCAGCGATACACGGACCATTTGTGAGGATATGCTGTAGAGGAACTTCGATAATAAGGAGCGTCATCGCGTCGAGTCGCTTTATTTCGAGTGCGTATGGAGGGCACTGAAGTTCAATATCCCAGCATGTATTGTTAATGGTGCTGCATTCCCATGAACTAAGGTAAATTTTAACCCAAGCTTCACGTTTCTAGGAAGAGTGGTAAGAGAAATATATAACTTAGCCCATTCTTTGGTAGGAGCCAATAAAGCAACTACTTAAAAGGCTATCATCAGGCTATTATAGAAGATGCATAGACGGGAATGATGGAGACAGAAACAAGAAACTTGTCACGTTGGCCACCCTAGTGCCGTACTACTTCTCTTTGTTGTCTCCTACACCCAGAGAAGACTTTTCCTCCTTGGAGGACTATGCCAGAAGTATCAAATGACACGTGCTGCTGATATACCAGTACTCTATACACTATAGCACTATGGACTACTGGACGATCACCAGCTGCAGTCAGCATATATGCAGGATGACTATTATTATAATTATTGGTTGAAACCCATCACAAGACCAGCAGGGGAGCAGCAGCAGGGGTTTTGAGTACACACGTAGCGTGTGTACTCAAAACCAGCCGTATGTAGAGGTCACTTCTCAATTACGGTACACAAACGGTACACTCTGACTCTGTAAACGTTACCTGCAGCAGTGCTGCTAGCATCCCGTAACATTGAATGTATACATGGAAGATATCAGATATGTCTATGAAAATGACATAATTCTTCTATATAATAAGTGTAACTCGAACCCGCTGGAATAGCCTATATTATGCTGTTTAATAAACCTGAATGCTGGCAAAGCCACAATAGTGTTCGTTGACCTGCGGCGCCACAAGACGGGCAGTAAATGTTGCGGATTCAAAACTCACAATAAGCGCCTAATAGCTCCGCTATCTCTCTGCATTATTAACTAAAATTATCACGCACGAGCGACGTACCGTGCCTGGCAGGGCCACAAGACGGACAGTATTGGTGTGGTCACCCCAAAGCCATACAGAAGACACCAACACAACGGTCACACTCTTTTTCGTTATTAGCCTAAAGGCCAAGTTGCATTTATGCACTGATTTACATTACTGAAAAAACCTTATTGTGTCCACAGCCATTTGATCCAGTAATTCTGACCGCAGTCAGCAACCAAAAGGCAGCAGCCATTTTTCACATTTTTATTGCAGCCAAATGACCCACAGACAAATGGCACGGCAGCCAGTTGACCTGCGGCCAGTTGCCAGTTGTCGGGATACCTGATGCTTCCATATAGTCTACGGCCCTGCCAAGCAGGCGCAAATCTACGTAAATGATGATAGGAGTCATTTTATATTGTCATATTTTGACCTGAAGTCGTTACACGCCAGAAAGCTTACAATGCATAATAATGATAACAAAATTCTTCAATGACGTACACGTGACCTCGACGTTCCACTGCTGAAATATATACGAGTTTGGATGAGTGAAGGCACAGTTCATTGTTATGCCTACTAAAACTACTATAATATATCACCGGCGCGGCGGTGAAACACTTGTTATAATACGCTCTGGTGAATGGGCCATGCGGGTATATTTATAGGTGATTGTAGTGGTGAGTTCACTGCGAGACAGCTTGAGGTAAACGCGTTTTGGAGATTAATATTGATTGCTTGCCTGCAGACAGAAGATTCACGTCTTGTTATCGATTCATACGAGGGGCTCATATTTTCATGCGTAAATAATAGACTAGAATGTACAGTCCACTGCAACGAAACTAACGCATCAGTAAAAACAATAAAGACTGGCTGCTTATTAACTGCATGGACTTCAACATACGGCATTGCATATAAGATAATATGGCTGCTATACAGTATGCATTTATGACTGACTTATTGGCGTCTACAAGATGGTATAGTCTTGGGTACAGCACGCTGCAATAAGTTTTAATACCTCCAAAGATACTCGTAGGAAGCTGCGCAAAACGTGATAGGTAACTCCAGTCCTATAATATACTGTCGCGTAGGAGCAAAATAGGGCTTACCATATCCAAGAATAATCATGTCCTTCGTCCTACCACGTTATAAGTGAGTAATGCGACACATTTTTACTCCACCCAATTTGTTGGAATAGGGTCGACTTAGTGCATAGTACTATCATTTTTTTAAAAAAGGCAAGTTACAGTCATGGTCAACGTAACAAATAAGGAAGTTATTTAACCCTGCTGGTTTTCCTCCAGAGAGTTATCGTCTTTCTGACTTACTGACATTGGGCTCTTGACCACAAATGCGACTGCCAATAATGACCAGCAGATGGTACCGGATGTGTGGCCGGAATGTAGTACGACAAATTACAGTCCAGCATGAAGCATAATTATAACATATTATTAACTTACATCTCTCACGCAATACAATGTCTCATCAGTCATCACGTCAGTTGCAGTTGCAATTGACATTGCAGGCAAAGGGTTTCATCCTGCTAATACCAGCATTTATGAGAAATGCAGACAACGTGCCCGATCTCAACACGTATGATTTCGTATAGGCATGGTAACTGGCCTTCTCTGAGCATGTTTATCCAATCAATCACCCTCGCTGTACTCGATTACGATGGCTAATTCGGACTGTTATCTTTACTCCACATGTTTATACCCGTATAGCGCACATCGTAACGTTCACCCTATGGGACACCCACAGAGGTCTGTTTATTTACAGAGCTATAATTTACGGTATCACCTGTGATTATATTCTCTGCAATGCAATGTGTCGTACACCAAGGAGATGATTCAGTATGTCGCCGCCCGCCTCTCTTTCATTTGAAAAATAAACCTAATGTACGGTACGGGGATGGAGTACAGACAAGTGACGGGTAAATGATCGTGTGAACGAAATGAAGTCCCGCATAGCTGTCAGGAACACATTCTGATGATAAAGCATTCTGATATGGTGAAGGAGTATGGTTTTTTCGGTTTTTTATACCGCCGATATAACTATAGGTATACGTATATCTTACCCTTAATTAAACTGGAAGCACAATCCAATAATAATAATGATAATGTAATAAATACAGGTCATTATCGTATGACCTCAATATTGTCAACGGTTTCGTAAATATCACAAATCACCACTCCTCCTGCTTACATCAGCGGGAATTATACTTGACCAGTGAGAGCCAATCGAGAATGGTGATAAATTCCTTACAGGCCGCCGTCACATACACGGTAAGCAGTAAAACCTTAGAAGAGCATCACTGGTGAGTCTCTCATGGAACATCAATTTTTTAATGCTCGCTCTTTACTTCTAATGCTCCTGCATTGAAGCTCTTGTGATACGTTCAATTGACTCCCGTCCCCATTTGAACAGCTTACTCCAGAACTTGACCTTGTAGGCCGATGGTGCACCATCACCAAACACTGTTCTCATCCTTTCATGGATCTCCTTTGCTTGGTGTTTTCTGCTCTTTTGTGAGGAACTTAATCACTGACCTATATGCTCCAAATCTACAACTTTCTTCGCAGAGAGGCAGGCACTATCACTTGACCCTGTCACTCTGAGGTTGAACAAGCTAATACTGTGCTATAATTTGGTGTGAGTCACCCCAAGACATATAATTATTTTGCTGTCTGTGCAAGTTCGGACTTGCACATCTACGCTTTCATACTCAGGTAGATAAATTATTGAACCGCCCTCGTATGTATGATATAACGAGGGAGCAAGTCATTCTTGATGTTCCTCGTTACCTATGCTGTAGGTGGCTTCACAGAAGGAACATCCGAACAGTCATGGAAGTAATTGTCTTACAATATAATCAGTGGTCTATCAGTTGCCACAGAATTACAAGGGGTAATAAAATTTTTGACATGCTTTGGTCTATCTGCTCAAATTCTTGGTTCAGAGGGAGCCATAATTACGAGTACGTATGTACGTATGTACCGAGTAAGAAAGTGTCTTTGACTTTGAAGACTTGGAAATAAGTGGCATTCCAGATGTCAATAATACCAAGATGTGTATAAGTTAGTAGTCTATTTAATCAGGAAGGGGAGTAACACATCGAAGAAAACACAGCTCACAACACCCACACACAACCGGAGACGAATGCGAAGAGAGAAAGTTCTGACAGTGTACGTAAAGTCAGAATCCACAAGCTAATTACTATGACGAATTCTCGTAGTTCTTGCCTCGTGAACTGTTATTTCGCATTTAGCAAAAACCAGATCCAAATTCCGGTAAATGACGGATCACACAATCATGATGTAACAGCAGTCAGGCCAGCAGAAGGGCAGTGGAACTTGGCAGTACTCATGTTGTGGATCTTGATCTGAGCTCTGCGATGACATCTTACTGCAACGCAGCACTGAAGTAACTGACATATTACAGGGACCCTTTGCAGGAGCCATCCTTAAAAAATAATGTATAAATATTATTATGACAGAATCAGCTATCCACAACGGAGAAAACATGAAAACAGTCAAATAGGACGATGTCATTAAGATTTTCTGTGATTGATAGGCCTATTGTAAAGATGATCAATAAAATGTGGCCAGAAAAACAGACACGATAATTCGTCAGAAGAATATTTACACAGGAGTGATATTATTAATTGATTTATTTGCATAATAACCTACCACCATATTATTATTATTATTATTTCCTTATACGACAGCAAACCACTGTGCCCAGGAAAACTAAACATATTACCGGTACTCCATTTCCTTCTTCCAATGCAAATATGAATAGCTATACAATATTTCTATTCCAAAAGACGTCTCCACATCACATCTGATAAGGGGACTCAGACTTACGTGGTGAGCTAACTCCGGATATCAAAGCAAGCAAGTGACGATTTTGAACAAACGGCACGACCACTGTGCTCCACGCAAGAGCTCGACCCTGGCCACAGGCCAGAGCAATACAGTAGCTCATATACGAGGCGCAAGGGAGACTTTCAAGACTGCGTTGCGTTGGTATAATTATACATACGTACATGGCGCTTGTCGTCTCTTTGCTTGTCGTCGCGCCTGTTCTTGTGTTGTTTGTAGTCAAATGAGGCAACATGACTTTCTTATTCCAGATTAAACCTTGGATTGAACTGGTGTATATCGCATCACCATACGTCTGCGAGCCCTTTTCGAGTGTGTTAAACCCTTCAGAATATTTCCAAAGTATAACTTTATCAAAGCTTAATGGCCAAAATTGAGAAATAGTGTGGCGAAATAAAGCAACTGGCCTCCGAGTCATGCGACGTTTACATGTGCATTGTTAAAACGTTATTTAATGGACATTACTCGGTGATAGATATGTATCGAGTGAGATGGGTACGTACAGTTTATTTTGTGATTATCAGGCCTTAGTTTTTGTTCTGCTTTGTAATATGTATAGTGCAATAATTATTTCAGCAATGGTAGTTTAAGCCTTCCTTTTATTGTAATGACACTGGTACCGTAGGTCGTGTCAATAAATATTTCAGTTCATAATATTATTATTTTCTAAGAGTAAGCAGATATGCATGACGTCAATTTGGTTTTCGCGTAGGCCAAGATGACCTCCGTGTATTACCAAATCCACCTGTCTGTATAATTATTCTCTATAGTGGCAATCATGGCACCGGTTAGTAGTTAGTTACTGGACTATACGAGTACGTACTGTACGCTTCGTACGTACGCAGTATGGGCCTACTCCAGATGCCGATCATCGTGATGACTCCTGATGGGTTTATCGTGCGGCCAAGGCAGTTCTTGGACAGCTTTTTTCGAGGCTTTTTTGCTTATGGAGTAGCCTCAGCCTCATTCTTGTGACAGACTGACATGCCGCATATAGGTTATGAGAATGTGCTGGGCACGTTCTGGCATTGCCTGAAGTGAAGAAAAGTATATCCTGGGATATACAGTGACACACAGGCCTTTCCTCTTCCTGCTTTTTCCAACAATCTAATCGATCAATGTACTGTACTTTACACTACCGGTAGCTACTCATTTAGCCACGATGCCAATCAACATTCCCACTATAGCGCAGCAAGCGTTTCAAGATCCAACAATAACCCAGTCAATCTTGGGTACCGGTACTGTATACCGATCGCAACGTGCATGACTAGCTCACACAAGTCACAAAAACGTACAGTTATTATATTTCTCCGCACGCATGTACGAGTATAATGCTTTTTGCTGTGAAGACCCGATCGTGCCAACCCTCTTTCACGATCTCCAACAACCATAGCTCCACAAGAGACGACGCGACGTGACGGAACGAACGATGGCACAAGAAGCGGAGAGTATAACGCATGATTATGCTATTATATTGCTTAAAGGTCTCATGCTTGAAGCAATGATTGGCAACAGCAATAACAACTCATCCTCTCGCTGTACTTATACAAACGCCCTGCTTTATTTGCACACCACTAAATATTAAGTTGCTTGGACTCTGCGCTGACAAGTCTGTTAAAGATAACCTGTCATCCGATTTATTGAGTTGGACAAACCACAGATCAACAGCACATATTCGTTTTATGAAGCACTCAATCAACTGCAACCAACATATTATGCAGAAGATCGCTCCTCTATATACCCTGCATGCTATGTATACCGCATTCCAGCAAGCAGATTTCTTTTTACATTGCCAGTTTGCAACCCGCCATCAGTTGTAGCTAAACTGTATATACATGGGCAGAGTCGTTTCTCGTTTCTGTACATACATTCGACCGTAGTGATGCCTGATGCACAAACTATAATGATCGAACGAGGTGCCATCGCCATCAACAGTGACTCAAGACACCCATCCAACGTGCGAGCAAATTGAAAAATCGGCCTTAAGTACGTATAGAGCAGCAGGGAATGTTTATTTTTAAATAAAGATAACGTGGTTATACAGATGAAGCTGAATGTATTTCACCTGACGGAATGCAAGGTTTGCGTGTGGTGGCATGAGGTTGACATGTGATTCTTGTTGTCATTCTCTGCATGCGGCTGATATAAAGCTCGACCATCACTCAGTAATTTAATATATCTTGACGCATAATGCCTTTTGCGGCAACCATTGGTAACTTTCCCTTATAATACCTCATCAATATTCATAGTATATAAAGTTATCTTCCCCTTTCATAAATATTGCTTTCCACATCACCAATTATTATTAGGCATCGTAAGTATATACCCTATATGAGAATGGAGCTACTAAATTATTTTTACATGTGTTAAATGAGCAGTTATGGCATTGCTGTTACTCAAGAGACTTCAATCTCAGTTTTCCATAACCTCCTCAAATTTGATGAATGAATGACACCGTACTACTTGTTGTGTAAGTATGCACTGATGACACCTGATTGGGAACAAATATTTCTGGGAGTTGTGCAAGAGGGCTACCCTATTAACATCCCGGTAAGTAAGTATTGTGTCATGATACATCATATAACAGTCGCTATTAAACAAATATATATTCTTTTGAGGGTCAAGGTGTTCTGCGCGTCTTTCTGCCCTCCGATCGATGATGCAAAGCCATCACAATGAAGAGGAATTAGAGCTGCCCAGGAGCTGCCCCACTGATGAAGGGCGGACTCTCCCTGTGTCCTCAACGCATTTATTTTGGTACAACACAGAATATTTACCGTGCAACACGTCGTCCTGCTCGAATTACCCTACATGAAAAGACCAAGCAAAGAGACTGGAACCTCGAGCATAATATTTTGTATAACTTACAGTATAATTATTGGAATGCTACGGAAAAAAGAAGTTATGTGGTAATAGCTAATCAGTCTCAGAAAAATCCTGATACGCAGTCAGGGCGAATGTCGTCCATGCTGGAGTTTTTAAACATATATACAGAAGCCCTGCTTCTGGGAATGCAGAATCACTGCGGTCATGCCGACTTCCTGCGAAGGGAAATGCTTTGTGCAAAAGCCAAGGCAGCCAGCACATCTCATTTTTCGCTGTTTTGTGCAAATGCGATAATTATTGGCAGAATAATTTTTAGAACCTTACTTGGTCGCGGGCCAGTTCATTTTACATGCATATAGGTCTGTATGACTCATCTCACATTTAAGCCGCGTTTACATGTGAGCGATTTGACGAGCGAAGCGGAGAGAAATCGTATAGCCGAAGCTGAAATCATCAATCGATTTTCGCCTCAAACAGTATTGGTTACTTGCTATGTGTTACTTGCGATCAAATCGCTCACCTGTAAACGCACCTTATAGTGCGAGGTGTGGTGAATGTGAAGTTATTTATTACGCTATATTTTATCATTCATGTGCAGTAAATTGTTCAATATGTAAAAGAATATTTTTCGAGGAAACCAATCCTGATGGCGATGGTGGCCCTATATCCAACCATATAGGAACTCTCCCAGAGCGGGATTTATTCCCCGATAACACATTCACATTAATTGTTATACAGCTCTGATGGTTGTACGTATTATACAGGGACAGTAAGCCCTATACCTGTATAGCAAATATACTATGCATTCTTGAAATACGTACATATACAGTTCCTGTATCTCACAGCAATAAATTGAGGGGCTCTGTGCAACATAGTCCTATGCCACATCTGGTTCATTTCGAGATATAATGAAGGATTTAGCTTCTCACATCCCAGGCATAACATCACATAGGATCCGATAAGACTACTTCCCGTATACCCACACCATCTGTTGATGGACCGGGACAATTTTAACTCAGATGCTGTAGCATGTCTTTGGGGATCTATATATGGCCTTAACTCATTTCGTCAGAAAATGTGGCATAGGACTATGTTGCACAGAGCCCCTCATGGTGCAGAGAACATAATAAGAAGCATTTTTTTACAACTTTTTCATAACGCGGTGAGACATGACCCGTCCACACACGATGGTATAATTATAGAGCACACGTTTATTTCATCAGTAATGAGGGCTGAAATCACAACTATAAAGTTTTTGGTGGGAAAAAGATTACATGAACTCCGCCAAAAGCATCCGATTATGTAATTTCCTCATGTATGCCTCACATTAACTGACATTTTTTCTATTATTATGTGCTAAAATAATAGATGGAACAAATGTCAAAAATAGAACATTTGCAAAATGTCACTGTGAAAACATACATGCCGATATTGCAGTACAACATTCGACTGAAGTAAGAGTAGCCTTATAGTCTATAATATTATATTGTAGTTGTATTCTCACATCGCAAACTTGATTCACTCTCAAGCATGCCTCAAAATACCATTCTCAAAGGCAAACAATGTACTACTAACTATACGTATAATATATAGACTTACATCAGTATCACTGTTCAATATATAGTTATCTACATATCCATAATTGGGGATGTTTGTGAGTTTGTTTGTTCGCTATATATATCAATACATAAATCCAGAGGAATGGTCCTACACCGCCTAAACACGGAATGGTTCAGTATATACACATACTATATACTATGTGGTTGTTGTCTCAATCATGTCACCAGTCTCATCATTATTACGAGGTATATCTATTATATCCTCAACGTGGATCTATCCAGTCACCATAGGATTCGTAGGTCTTATAAATGGCCAGGTGTGCGTATCTCGCGTACCTGGCCATTGCTGGCTACTCCGTAATAGTTAGTGCCGTGATATGAAGGATTAATTAATTACCACTATCAATCAAGGTTTAACCCTTCTCTTATAATATTATAGCATACTAGCAGATTTATAGAGAGAGAGCTTGTTATTTAAATGGGAAGGAGCCAAAGGCTCTCTAACTATAAGAATAAACACATTCTGTATATGGGACAGATATGGAGATCGTATAGACTATAGAAGCAGGCCTATACAAAGACCTGTCCGGCTTGGGTGGCCCTTCCAGCACACAAACCAATGACCGATGTATATAGCTCCAAAACAGCATCAGCAGGACAGGGTGGAGATACCCCCAGGGAGATATTTTATAGTTGAGAAAAGATCTTGCCTTGTCAAATATACACCTTAAAGCATAGACCTCTCTGTACTACGATGTAAACATGCCTTTTCACATTACGAGCACTATTATAATAAATCAAAGGTATGTCCTGCTGCCAATGAAAACGCTTATCTCAACATTTGCGTCAAAACCTTCTTAGACCCGTATATCCTTGTTTCTTATTCTCTCTTTAGTTTTAAACTGAATCTCTGTTTCTGTAAATATTTCAGGCATTTATTTAAATATTGGACAAAACCTCGCCCTTTGTTATTAATTTCGTTTATTAATACCACCTAGTGCAGACTATTATTGCTGCTGTAGGCAAAAGTGCGACGTTTTCCGTTCAAAATGAGTCTTCCAGCCACCTTCTTTGTATTGAAAATGGCGATTATAAGCGAGAATTAGGAAGAAATTCAGACATTTCGCCTTCTACTGCGGTATCGTCAAAGTGATGCAATTTTACTTGGTTATTAGGACCACGATCAGCACTCATTGCGCGATTATAATTATTATCACTATATAGTTAGAAGTATATAGGCGAACATGGCGAAGTCCGTTGTAGTAGGTAGACATCAGTTGTATAAAAATGAATGTTCACTATTCACTTGTTCTAAGGCTGATGGATCTTATATCTTGTTTTACCTTCGTCACCTGCGATATTTATGCAGTATATACACCCTTCTCAAAGGTATACTTTCTTAGTAATGTCTTATCATTATATGGCTAACAAAAAGGATGGAAATACACAACTATTAATCTGTCCACGACATGCATTCAATGGTCCGAAAAAATCTGCGAATAAATACATCGCACACCACTCCCTATACAGTATATTAATCAGAATTGCACTATCATAAATATGTTATTATTTTATGGAAAGAAAATTAGAAGCAACGAATATTTAAGCCAAGCTACTACTTCGCTCAACATTGTTTTCGCAACAATCACGTATATTAATGTGCCTCCAATTACTCACTGAGGTCATGCTATAAGTTAATCAGTGTGATTGTTATCATTTGTGGAAGCGATTTTCAACAACTGTATTATAAATGAGGCGTGAGTTGTTGAACGAGGTATATAAGAGGGCTGTCCAAAAAGTATCATACCTTTATTTTTTTTCGCGGAAACATAATTATGAAGTACGGGAGGTGTCCTCTGGTGGATAATATGTAGGTGTGGAGTACCTTCATGAGTATTCGTGAATTTCTTTCCCGCCCCCAGAGAGAGAGTCAGTCGCTGGCAGTCAGCCCTTTATAGTGACCGAGGGTATACTATAGGCCACCGCCGGATTTTCATTTTCCCGCGAAAATGACGGAACGACATGAACAGCGGTACGACCCACGACTCATCAGCCATCAGTCATCATGGTGTTCAGGAAGTCGGGGTCACCGTTTGGGGAATCCAGAATGTACTGCGAGACAACTTCCAGACGGAGTTGCTTCTGCTCCGGCCGTCTGAAGCTTCTGACTTTCTCGGACACACTCCTCAATAAGGCCAAATTATCCCTCAAAATCAATTACTATACAGAGCTAATGATTATATCCACCTCGTCCTCAAGTTCTCGGACTGTGACACGACAGTCCTGATGCATGACCCAAGTCAGCACTTGGTCAATGACCTCGTCATTTCGGCTTGTTGAGGGCTTGTCGAAACGTGCGAGTCGCATTCCACTTATTTTCGGCCATCTTTGAAATCGTTGTACCACTTCTGAATATGTGTGATGCCCATAACATCATCTCCGAAAGCCTGCTGAATCTTCCGAATGGTTTCCAGCGTATTGCCAGGCATTAATGCAAAAATTTGATGAAGCACCTCCGTCCAAGTTGGTTCCGTCATTTTCGCGGGAAAATGAAAATCCGACGGTGGCCTATAGTATAGGCCTATACATACCCTCCTGCACTAAAAGGCTGACTGCCAGCGACTGCTCTGGGGGCGGGAAAAAATTCACGAATACTCATGAAGGTACTCCACACCTATATACCCACCAGAGGACACCTCCCGTACCTCATTTGTTTCCGCGAAAAAATAAAGGTAGAACACTTTTTGGACAGCCCTCGTATACTCTGTTATTTATAATTATATGTCCTTAAGCCGACGAAAAGGTCACATAATATACTCTGATATTCAGGTATAAGGCCAAGGGTATATATGGAGGACTTTGGCTCGCCGATTACTTATTGCGATTATAGTAACTTGTTGTTGTGAAGTGTGCGTATATATGGATTTTCTGGAACGCCAGATGTGGCCATTGTAGTCAACCTTATTTAGACATGCAGTAATATTCCTACAATATTACGAACATTAATATAGTTGATTTGAAAGGAACAAAAAAATAAAGACATTGCTCCACAGTGCAGAACTTGGTGCAGAATATTTATAGGCAACACTCAATAATTTAAAACCATTGAGAGCAAAAGAATACTCGAGGAACTGACGCTCACGCGGCAGAAGATGGCAAGATGCAAGAGTCAGGGATCCTCTATAAAAAAGAAACTTCTCTTGACCAGTACACGGTGACTGTGTACGTATACAGTATAATCTGACACCTCGAACTGGGGCAGAAAGATACAAAAATAACAACTTCGGGCTGATTTCAATCACTATAAGTTTAACACACTGTACTTACATGGAGTTAGTGTTTCAACAACAGATGCCTTTTATATAGTGGTTAGCCTTCTTTATACTATGCTGCTTATACTGCTTAGGACCTTTGGTTGAAGTCATGAATATTAGAAGTCGAGAGCTACTCTATACTGCAGTCCATAATATGAGCAGCTGACATCAAGTTGAATAGATGCATCGTATAATTTTAACCACTGAATGAGGATAATTATTATGGCCTGCGAACATGCATCCATCCCTATATCTCCGAGATTTAATATCTCATGCACAGATAATAATCGTTGAAATTTGGGACCTGAAATTTTAATGTTCAAAGAAAATTATATTAGAAGAATTAGAAGATCCTGATTTCGAATTTCCCCGAAAAGTAATTCTGCAAAATAACCGAATAAAAAGCAGCTTATTTCCTAGACTGCTACGCATTTCGAATGAAAGTAATATTTTATTCGGAAATCAAATGCGTCATGATCAGTTCACATTTGAGGGATTTTATTCGTTTTCTATCATTTTTCCTGAATTTTGCAAGGGGTCTGTAATTACTCCATCAGGCATCAGCTGACTACCATTTTGGGAATCATGTGTCAAGAACACTGCCCAACTCAGTTTGACTATATCACTGACATGATCTTCACAGGCCCGCCTATACCTGCGCGAGGCCTCATAGTTTGTTGGTGCAACTATTTTCCACACTCTCCTATATATATGCAGTACACTAGGTACTAAATAATGCCTTACTCCTCGGTACATCTTGATAACTAGTCGTTACACCTTATAAATAAGGCGCAATTTCGCCGAATTTAGTGATATATTATTAACTATCGTAGAGAGGCCTTGCCGCCAATTAAAGCTACTTCCATCACTTAGGTACCATTGTTTTCTAAGGCGCTATCACGACGCTACCACGAGCATGCTCCCAGAAGCAGAGTAGGCTACTTACTAATTCAGTTATATATGGACACCTGCAGACATACGCTCGACTGCTGACCAGTAGGCTACTCGCAGTGTCACATCGTCTGGGGACAGAACCAGAAGGTGCACATGCAGGAGTGCAGAATGTGCACGCCCTTGTACGCCACAATCGCATTTGCCATTGCGTTTCGGCCGTCCACGCAGTTCGTACAAGACGAAGCAGCTCTCGAAGGAGACTTCATTAGTGGACTCGTGTCTCAGGTGCTCCCAAAGTGCAGTCTGGTCATTTCACACGACTTTGATCACCTACCGCCCGGGCTCAGCGCAGTGATGAAGAACATGAGTGACCACTACCGGTTCGCGCTGACCTTTCGACCTCCGGAGTGGTTCGTGGTTCCCTCGCACAAGAGTGTGAGGGACCTGTGGGACTGGTTCGAGAGGAGGAAGAAGGCCGGTGAGTGCGTGGTGCACTTGGTGACTAGTGACACTCTGGAGGGCTTCAGGAGGGTCGCTCTCTTCCACGCATTCACCATCGCCGTTGAGTCCTTCAGGGACTACTTCGTCATCTGGGTCAGGGAATCATCGTCCAAGCATCAGGCGCTGCTGAAGGAAGTGTCCAGAGGGTGGAAGTTCAAGGTCGAGGTGCAACGTAGCCGTACGCACCAGGCCACGCTGGAGCTGCACACCCTGTGCTTCTATTGCAATAACGGAAAACCGACGGTCGAGTTACAGGGCAGGTATCCCAAAGAGGTGTCAATGACCTCAAAAGCAATTTTTCCAGACATGACACTCAATTTAGGTGGCCAGCATGTCAGAATACCTTTCCACAGAGAGATAAGGGACCATGATGTAATGCGTAAATTGGAACAAGTCGGACTTTGGAACTTGGATTTCGAGGAAATTGTCCTCTACGTTGTCGGAAGCCATCTGAATTACAGATGGAACTGCTACTTGAAGGAGATCACTCCTCAGGAGATGTACCGAAGCCGACTGGAAAACGGAAGTTGGATAGGGACCTTCGGAGACTTAATGAAGGGTCGGGCCGAATTCCTAGCCTACGGCCTTTACCAAGCGGACGCCATGACCCACGTCAACTTCGCGGTTCCATATGGCTACTCTGGTATTGAATTCGTAACCGCGCATGCCGGTCCCATCTGGTCCTGGAAGACCATATTCTGGCCGTACCAGGGCTCCGTGTGGCTGTGCATCTCGTTTGGGTCCCTGATCGGAATAGTGGCTGCCTGGTTCCTCCTCAAACCCAGACTAGGCTTTGTCCAGGACTGTCCTTCCGACCCGTTTCTCTTCGCCTGTCAATACCTTCTCCAGTCCTTCCTGGAGCAGCTGCCCAACAGACCTGTCCCATCTTCGAACGCGTTCCGGGTGTTTGTCGCCTTCTGGCTCTTCTTCGCCATGGTCATCACCTGCGGATACCAGGAGGCTGTCTTCTCCTTCGTGGCCATCCCCACAAAGGAGACCTTGCCCAGGACATTTTCAGAGTTGCTGTCACATCAGTATCAGATCGGAGCCGAGGTGTTGAATGGTTTTGTGTACGCCGTCGCCATCCAAGACGTCGACATCCCGAAGCACCAGGCCATCAAGGATAAGCTTCACATGTACCAGACCTACGAGGAGTGTTTCCAGAGTTGCCTGGAAGCCAAAGCAGCCTGCCTAGGGCTGACGGCCTTCATGGTCATGGAGATCTGGAAGTACGCGGACCAATCCGGTCACATTCCGTACCTGTCAGGCTCGGAGGTTGCCCTCAACTTGTACACCGGCGTGGTCTTCCCCAAAGACCACCCTGCATTCTTCACTGCTCACAAGGCATCATTCCGCGGGTTTGAGTCTTATCTGCACGACCACTACAGGAATATGGTGGCTCACAGGAACCACCTTGCCTCCCTTCGAGCCCTGCGCAACCATCAGCGCCAGAATGTCCTGGAGGAATTGGGGGACGACGAAGAGGAAGAGAGGAAGCCCCTGACCACCAAGAAACTGTACGGTCCCTTCGGTCTGATTGTTGCAGGGTGGATCATCAGCATCGTCGCCATGGGCTACGAAATTCTGACCAAGAAGGGAATGAAGTATTGCCGAGACTGTCGACTGCGAAGGAAGAAAGTCTTCGTTCCCAAGTACGGTTTCCTCAAATAGACAGTTCACCTGTATAAGACAATATACACCACGACGCAAATTTTTGTTTTTCGTTTTGATGACTGACTATAGCACTAACTTGTAAGTATTAGTAATAGTTAATAATTTACACTTTAGATCCTTGGTGTGCAAAACGATGCACACAAAAAGCCACGTTTCGGATTTTTAAAAATTGAATTGCACATTGTATTATACGGAGCCTTATTGTCGCGTATCTGCTGCTGTCAAGCCAGTTTTCTACCAAAGCAGTGACACTCTTCTATTTTCAAAAATGGGGGGAAAGGTAACGCAATCTGCAAACGTCGCATCCTCACATCTCGAACCCAGGATATATTGGAAGAAGTCTCTCATTGTCCTGCACCTCAGGAAATTGCTTTCTCTCAGTGCTTTATCGTACCGAAGCAGGTTGGCATAGTGGATAAGGCGTCCGACTGCTAATCGGGAGGTCCTGGGTTCGAATCCCGGGGCCGGCAACCTTGACCGTGGTTTTCTGTGGTTTTCCACGGTCTTTCTAGGATAATTCCGGGGTCGCTTCCGTATAATAGGCCACAGCCGCTTCCTTCCTTCCTTCCCTATCCTTGGAGGTTGAATGGCAAATGCTGGGCCAACCTCCTTAAATATCAATTATAAAGTGCTTTATCGTACGTAGGAAAATGTGAAAATTAACAACAAAGAATGCAAATAATACACACTAGTAATAATACGAGGGCCGTACCAAAATGATTTACACTTTCCTTTTTTTTGCCACCAATACAGGGCCCATGCAGGTCATCATTATCGAGAGAATCCTCCCTGAGCCAAATGCACTGACATCATGTATGTGACAACCTCTCCAGGCCCTTCTGAAACCACCTTTTGGTGGTGCGACACACCTACTCCCGGACAACTGCTCACAGTCAGCAACAACAACTGTCAACAATGTCCTCAAAATGGCGTTGGTGGAGGGCATGGGGAGGTTGACATGGTACCTATTATGCCAGTGCAATCGGGTCCGAGCTATAGGGTTCTATAGATAATGTTTGCCTATATGCATCTGAAACAACAGGTACTCGATGCAACTCAATATGTAATAAATAGCTCGGAAGGATTAATAACATTATTCCCATACTTGTAGGTAATTAATCCGACCCAAGAAAATACTCGATTTAATGAAAAGTTTCTTTTCAAACGGTCTTAACTCCTCCAGCGACATGTCTATCAGTATGTAAATCCAAAAATTTGATTTCGATAATGATACGGTATGAATTTCAGCAACGAAACTGTGTGGACGGCAGCATGTACTGTATATACATACTGTATCATAGAATATAGCATTGCAACACTGTCATTCCCACTTCATTTATCACATTCACAACATTTTTTGTCCCACTAAAGATGGATGGGGTTTTTAAAATGTTTTTTAATGTTTTTGTCTGTTTTCTTGTTTTCTTTTTCTTTTTTTTTTTTGTAAGTGGAGGAGGGTATAGGCAACGGATTCCTTAGAGTGAACTGCTGGGCCCATGGCCCCGCCCCCAAACAAACCTCTATATTATTGTATCTATTGTATTATATGTATTTCGCCTGGCAACCTTACTGTGACCCACGGTTACAGCGACCCCATTGGTTCGCCCGGGGGGGCGTGTCTGTTCACTCTAAGAAGTCCGTGGCCTTTATAGTGCTCACTAATCAGCACCAAAAATAAGCTCAGAGCTCGATCACAACGTGGTAATAATATTCTGGCCGAAAAATTGTTTCTCACTGATTCACTCTCAGCTCTACACAACCAAAGGGAAAAATGACGATTATTCAAACCACTTCAGTTAAATATAAAGCACCTCGACCCAACCTATGTTGCTTCCCATACTACGGTAAATATCTTTTAATGAATCATAGCCAGATGGAATTTTCATGGATTACTGTTATGGAGTGACGTTATCTGACATTGCCAGAGAGACGTTGGCAACCTCATATTAGAAACCGCGTTACTCCTAATTACTTATTTAGAATTATGCTTGTTGGGAGCCCTACAGCTGATGGCGATTTATTTATTTATTTCTTTTATTTTATTTTCCTACCTCTTGCTCAGGCATGTACCTGTTTCGGGGGACAAAACATCTGGCAGTATGTTCTACAACAGTATTTAGCCAGTGTTTGCAGAGTCAAATAATAGTGCTTGCTCGCAAGCAGTGCATAAGAGATTCACCGAAGTTCGTGGAATTTATATGAAGAAGGCACATAGGCTACTCATATATAGGCAGTTCGCGTCCTTTAGTCCTTCTTTGGCAGCATCACCATGTTTGCGAGCTCTCTTTTAGTGCATCTTGCTTCATTCAGCGCAGTTCAGTCAAGCCCCTGGAAGATGGGCAGTAGCAAAACCCTTTGTTACATCTTAATCACTGCGGCTCCCAAATAAAATGCATCATAAGTCTGGTGATTGCCCACGACTATCCCCGCCTGCCAGACCACTTCTCGGGCATGATGAAGAACATGAGTGACCACTACCGGTTCGCGCTGACCTTTCGACCTCCGGAGTGGTTCGTGGTTCCCTCGCACAAGAGTGTGAGGGACCTGTGGGACTGGTTCGAGAGGAGGAAGAAGGCCGGTGAGTGCGTGGTGCACTTGGTGACTAGTGACACTCTGGAGGGCTTCAGGAGGGTCGCTCTCTTCCACGCATTCACCATCGCCGTTGAGTCCTTCAGGGACTACTTCGTCATCTGGGTTCGGAATAGTCATGGAATGAAAGGTTCGTCCAAGAAGGCACTGCTATTAGTAGACGTGTCCAGAGGGTGGAAGTTGAAGGTCGCGGTGCGACCCGGTGGTGAAGACACGTCCACGCTGGATCTTCACACTCTGTGTTTCTACATGCGACAGAGGGCATCCAACAGTGAATTTTTTATGGAGGCACCCTGGAACGGGGCAGACGAGGGTGCAGATCGCATCCCACGGTGACCTATTCCCTGATATGACAAAAGGTTTGAACAACTTTCGTTGTCGAATCCCCTTTTATCGCGATATTGACCAAACAATGGTAAAAGAAAATACCAGAAGGCACGGACTCTGGAGCAATAATATTCATGAAATTGCTATCCACGAGCTAGGGCGACACCTACACTTCAAGTGGGACAAATTACATGCAGCTTATTTTTATGAAAATAAAAATCGTGCTAAAAACGGTGGATTGCGTTTCTCCAATCAACGTGCTGCAGTTGTGGGCATCGCTTTACGGAATCCTAAATGTGGCATAACATGCGCTACAGAATTTATTCTCTTTTCAACTAATATTGTAAAAAAATGTCGTTTTTTAAAATCATATTTTTCCTCCCGGCACATTCACATGTTGATCTCTCAGCTGGCCCCTTTTGAGCCCCTGACATTTTAATGACAGCAGTATATGGGGGGAGGAGGGAAATGTGTCGGTGTATAAGTATTGGGAAGAGGAAAAGTGGGCGGGTGCCATGAGAAAGTCGCATATACATGCCATGGAAAGAGGCTGTCAATAACTGCCAGGGGCCCCCCTCGACAGGTAACGCGATAACTTCGACTGGCCAAGGGAAAGGTGGGGGGCTGTCGATCCACGCGTGGAATAGTTCAGCGAAAACAACTTACACGAATAGTTGCAATGATTAGAAGCCATATCGTATATCACACACATGCAGTCTCCAATGAAGCAACAGGTGCTCTAATTTTCATTCTCATGTTGACATAGACGTGGGCAAAGGGATCAATTTCAATAAACCGTATACAGTTCCTTATATTTTATTCTGGATCTATTGTGTAGACCTCTGAATAAATTATTGGTTAATATTTTTAATTTTAACCATACATGAAAATCTGTCCATCCCGATAAGCCGCTGACGCTTAGCAATATTACACATATTTATTAATATGATAGCACGACAATTTAAGCGTTGCCATGCCCTATAAATGGAAAAATAATGGTCGCCCTTAAGGTTTTCCACCCGCAAAGACCAATGCTGCGTATAGATCCTACGACGGATATTCACACAGCATGTCTTTTAAAATTAGCACGACAAAACAAAAATTGGCATACTATTGTTTTCTATAATTAATACGAAATTGGCAAAATTATATTCGCAAGAAACCTACATCAGAAGAGAAACACGCTAGTTTATGACAGGCTTATAAAATTACTACAATATTATGCTATCCGCAGGCAGGCTTCTGCTATTAAAGTATAATGATCCATGACGGAATAAACTACCCTGTGGGAGGCCCCGGTATTGCCTTGGTGTGACAGAAATCAATAAGAGGCTCTGTTGTATATCCACCAAAAACAATCACACTACAATCATAACAATAATATTCAACTGGAAAGGATCGGTGTATATGCTGCTGTATGTGGCCTATATTGGCTCATGCATATATGCAGTGACAGCCAGCAGGGATTGATCCCGTCGCGTCGCGGGAAGGGAATAATATTATTATATTACTTGTAAATTAATATTTTCAGGGGTGACTCTTGAATGATCCTCGGGTTGAAAGTTTCATATGCTGTACATCAACAGCTGAGTGTACTGTGTATACATGACGACTTCGCTGTCTTATACAAACCCCTGCGGAAACCCATCATATAAAGCCTGATCGCTGGATGTCTACTGTCAGTATTGTTCTTTCTGCTGCTGATGTTATCATTAGCAGCGCAATGAAAGTTGTAACTGTAAATAGTATAGAGTCTGTTAGGTCCTACGCAGCACTGATCGCGTAGATCTTAAAACTATTAGCATACGAGATACGACCAACCAAACAAAACTCCATCATGCTAAGTTTAGTGCCTTTGTCCAACATATCCCCTTGACCTTGCTAAGAGACCTCATAAAACCCCTATCAATTGCTGGTGGTAGTGGTGGGGGTGGTGTTGTTGTTGTATCCAGTAGCCTCCGCCTCATCATCCTGCTGTTGCACTTGCAATATTATTCATCGCAGCGCACGCATTGCACGTGGCATTATTCGGCTTGTCAGAGAAAATCAATTGGTATAGGCCTAATAATTAAAATGGCAATATTCAGATAATATATTGCAAGATAACCCATTTATAATGCATCGCATCAGTTAAATAAACACCACGAGCGTTGCGTCTGCGTTGGCCCACTGAAGTCCGCAACATTTCAACGGTATTTTTGATGAACCATTGGTGGCAGCAGGATTGTAGAGGTACCCTACCATTTGAAGATGCCTATATTAATATATGATAGAAATGTACGATTATTGGTACTGCTTCCGTTCGGACTACAAGAAGCAGAGAGTCATGAGACAGGCGCTGGTTAAGAAGCATTTCCGTTCATTTTGTTTGTTGCATTCTTCGCTATAATAAATTATTCTAGGCCATGGTCATCACGTGTGGGTACGCCGAAATTGCTTTTTATTTTGTGCACAATCCAGGAGATTACTCCGGTTCACCTGGCAGACTTGGCAGTACAAGACAAGCTCACCCTTTGCCATTGCACACTCCATCGAAAAGATTCCCAAAGGCGCTTGCCATTTCCTTCATAAACTCTGTCGGTCGCATTACAAAAACTAAAATGCAATGATTTGTACAATGCACATCTTTATATATGGGAACACCATGGATAATGCATCCTAGAGAATAATACGTAAAACATATGATCAGATAAAAGTAGAACTATATATACCAGCAAAGGGAACATCAAAGCTGACGCACCCTGCCATACTAAAAGTGAGACATATAGGTAGACATAGGTTACTGATATCGCCTAACATCCGCACACACTGATTTAGCAGACTATAGGATAGCCCAAAGAAGAGGTGGAAGGAAGGCTGTGGCGTCTGCTACAACTATAGGACATCGCCGCCTCACCAGTTCATGGAATGTAATAATGTGTGCACTTTCGTGCACATATAGGTTAAACCGTACAGTTATGGGACAGCATACAGTAATGCGACACTCATAGTAATCTTATTCATGTTAATGTGTGTATAGTGAACATAGTGATGATCATTTTTGCCCGTGGGTGGCTGCCCTGCATCGTTGGACGAACGTTGTATGAAAATTTTTTTCCAGGTTGGACTTTCATCAAGGTCGGCCAGAGCCTCGTGTCGCTGAGTCACTTCCAGCAGGGCCTCTTCTCGCTAAGTAGTCGGTAAGGAGTATAGCACTGCAGCTAGTGATAAGTCACCAGGATTTTCGTCACTCCAGGTTGCCGAAGTCAATTTGCATGGCTATAGGGTAGACTCCATAGTTTTATATTTCGTAGATAATGATGAGCCTGTATAGATAGCATGAGTAGAAGGGGGTGGCCCACAACTGCGTGGATCAAAACCATCTGTTCACACTTATGGGCATACCCTGCCCATACCTGAAAAATAGAATATTCTGAAGATTCAGAAAAAAATATAATCAAACTGGAGATGTAATAATTACTGTGGGTCATGTGACGATGTGAACGTGGAAAATTTCTAAAGTGTCCCATAACTGCACAAAGAGGTGCTAAAGCACCACAGTTTGGTGGATGGATGTTCGTTCCCGCAACCAATTTAAAGAGAAGAAGTGCGGCCTTGATTGTTGCTTTCAGTGGGTTGCATTTCTTCAAAGTGGTTGCTGGGATGAACAATCCATAGCATCTTTCCTGAAACAAAGACTTGGGCAATTCAAGCCTTTTGGGTTGAAATATCATCGACTCCTTTGCCACTGACAGAGCTCGTCACCACCCTTTCAGACGTGAAGAGATGCAGCAGCGACTGTTATATCTGGAGAAAGCTCGCTAATGAAATGCTCCAAAGGCATTCAAGTATAATCTCGCCAGCTCCAACGTCAAAAACCATGAACGCAACAAAAACGCATATATGGACAAGAAATGTCCTGCGTATAATGTTACTTAGCTGCTTCTGACAAACCTCGTGCGGAATCTGCATAGCAGCATGCAAAAGAGGAGTCTCCCTGCTGTAAACACCAAAGTCAAGTAGAGTCGGCACTACAATACAGTCACCCAAGCCTCGTCCTCATAATATGTGACACCAACGGACGCCGAACCATCTCATTGCTTTTGCTCCCTTATACGGTCAGTTGTTCCATTTCATACATATACAAATCCTGCCCATCTCACGTCAGCTACAACCACAGAAGACGTCTTCTGGAGAGAAACAGGAAGGCAAGAGTCCACTCACCAACAATAATCTATACTGCCCCTTCGGGATAGTGTGTCCCCTCACCGTATAAGGATACTCTCTTGTCAGTGTTGCTCTGGGATACGAAGCCTTGAATGGCCAGGTATTGATCTCCAGGCGAGGTTCTCCTATAAGACACACCCTGGACTTGTCAAAGGGATCACTATTCCTTTAGACATGTCTCGTCACTTTTGCAATATATACGTACGTAGTAGTGCACCTGTCATCTGCTGAATGCAAGGCAGACACTGTCTTGTTTATCCTGCGGTCTTTCAAACAAGAAAGAGTGCATGAGAGTTCTGGCACAGCCTGCTCCATGATACGTAGTGATGCCAGATTACCCTTTGTTGTAGTTAACCATGCTCCAATTTCATACGCTAGTGAAACGTTGAGGGGCGAATGTCTCAATAACTACTATTGGGCAACAATGGACGTTACCTGAATGTTGTCATGTCAGATTCCAAGATGTGCTCCTATATAACCTATTGATTCTTACCAACAAGGAATTGCAAGGTTAGATCCTCGGTTCAATGGTGCAACCGGACCAAAAGTCTGCAAAAATACATGATGTGCACACGCACTGTACACCCATTGCTAATGAAATGTGTAATTTAGCTAGAAGAGTACAAGGAATGCATAGTACACGTGTACTGGTGTACACCACCCCTAAACGGAACCCAGGCATTGTACTGTCGACTCATGCCACTGCACGATTTACATTCTTCCAGAAAATGGGACAGGGTGCAGTAAAAGACGGATCTTCCTCCAACAGGACACGATGAAACAGGACTTTGGCCAAAAACACAATGGTCCTGCCTGAACTACACGAAAACTGTATACCTCTGAAAGACGCAACGATTCGAAGGAAGAGCAAAGCCTGCTAACGACAACGGTTCTGAAACTGCTCGTGTGCTGGGGAGTTGTTGTCGAAGAGAAAAAGAGGAACTTCCTATATACCTTAGACTCCAATATTATGAGGCGCATGAACTACTTATATGTACAAGACAACCAGCCCACAATCAAGCGACTGCTGCCACATATGTCACGACATTGTGGTCCTGATTGCTGCGATTGTTGAATATATTGTCATTGCAAACGTACTGTACATTAGTGCGCCAGGTATGTCATTGGAAATGCACAATTGGTGCAGACGCAGTGGGAAACAGAAGCCCAGCAATAATTAATATTGCACAGTACCTACAAGGTGGATGTTCTTTGTCCACTTACTTCACCTTTGAAATGAGAAGAAGTGACCAAGCAAAAAGAGCATCTATTGGCCTATTCTCCTGCCACTGTGCGCCTATGGCGTACTCCTCATCACAAGACCTCTCCGGACTTGCGGTTACCCGAAATGACTTTTGTGGCACCACTGGATCAAAATACTATTAAAAAACTGGCTGAAGAAGTGGTGAATTGACGAGCAGGTGTGTGACATGACGACAGGATGTGACACGAAAAACACAAAATATGAGGTAACTGAGTGAATCCCTATCCTGCAAGTTATACTGCCGGTTGTTCAAGGGTGCGGTTACATACCGGTCAGGATGAAAACTTCACCAGGAATAAGAGATCATACACGTAATCATAACGTAGTAATCATACGAGTAAGAGATCATAATAATATTATACCCTATCCAAACCTAACCTTACCACAGTCATGACACCCTATGTTACGTAGGCTACTGTACTTTCTTGACGTAATTATTATTCCAGTCAAGGAGAGTGAATGCCATCACTCCCCACCGTCCTATATCCAGTCATGAAGAGATGCCGCAGGGGCTTGCATGATAAGATAGATGAAGCAGCACAACTCAAATACGCACACGTACGACGCAAGAGTTACCTTGCGCAAAATGACTGCGCTGTTTCTGACCAACATCATGCGGAATCAGCACAACATCACACATGTGACGAGTCTGCCTAATCATATTTTTTTCTCTCTCTCTTTGGGTTCTGTCCTTTCAGGCTATAGTCTTCTCCGTAAAGATACTTCTTGTTCTGGGATACGAAGCCATGGATAGCCAGGTATTGATCTTCAGACGAGGTTTTCAAAGGGAAAGACAAGACAACCTCGTCACTGATTCTTGAAGTGACTTGTGCCGGGTAGGATATTCGGCATACCCATTACATCCTATACCTGTTATAAGCTGTTCCATATAATTATTATCATTTATCAGGAATGTGGATTCCCCTTCATCACTGTGTGGTTGGTATACCAGAGCCTCTGAGCTTCTGAGCCTGTATAAGGACAGTGAGCATCATTTTATTGTAACTTACTTTTTTATTATACACGTAGGCGAGCCCTATTACAATCTCCTCGAGAAAAATAAACGAGGAACACTCCCGAGCCCCGAGGTGCATGAGATATGACTGACTGCCAATAATGACCACAGCATATGCAGGATTGAGTTGGCAACGAGCCACTTTTCTGGTTATTCACCTATGAAAATAATATCCCTGAAATATCGGAAGGAATGAATGAGGGTTGGGTTTGTTGGCGATGGAAAAGTTTTCACTCCTGTAAGCATTAATATATAGCATTACATCCTGATCACAATTTACAATAAATACAAAACTTGCCTTTCAAAGACACCAGATTTCGGTATGACGACTTTTTCAAGACTATCAAGATACAGAAAAATTGCAGGCCGCGTCATGGCGCCGCGTCGAGCATCTTTCAAACGTTGATGACATCATCATCATCATCATCATCATTATGCATTTATTGAAGTTCGTTCTTTTTACGACTGTGCTGCTTCAGCAGGTTTCCTCCTGACACTATACATTCAATACTTATATCATATATTACTTCTGAACTGCAATATTCCGCTCCAAGATATGAGTTGGTATGTTATACACAAAATGTATGTTGGTTTCCTTCCATGGTTTGCTGGACCCTCTTGTAGAGCTAGTCGCAAGACAATAAGAGGCAACATTTCCCAAAGTCCAGACAAAGGTTAAAGAAACGGTGCCTGCCGTTTTCTCACAATAACACTATATTGCATCCAGGGATGCTTGCGGGAACCTCCTCAACACATCCAATACATGCAATGCAAGCAAATCGGCTACGACGTCTGCGAGCGAAGACCATTTACAGAAGGCGGCTAATCGACGAGACGTCTCCGTCACGGTTGTCTTCCTATACCGGATCAATAGTGGTGGAAACCTTAATGCAGTTTTACATATTTAGCAATTCATTTCGACACATTGTGTTTCTTCCACTGCATGTGTGGCCAAGTTAAAACATGACGCCCATCTCACAATATTAATCGAATGATATAGACAAGCCTTGCTCTTGTACCGACCAACAATTGAGACACGATAACGTCCCAATGGTTCGCATTATTTTGACTGTCAGCATTATAAGGGCGACATGTATTATTGGCACATTGCTCTCGATGGATATGCATTAATAATACCGAATAAACGTCTAAGAAATGTGTTATTGGTCATAAATTCATGCGGCGCCTTACGCATTGCAGATTTGTTCAAAAATACAGTAGCGTCACAGCTCATAATTATGAGAGGGCCATATATATAGGAACCCAAAATAGGAACCCATAGACACGCAATCCCCTGCTGGGTACCAAAATCAGGTGCGAGTCATAAATACGTAATGTGAGGTCACACCTTTCGCAACTAGGCTCTAATGACAATATATTATTGAGCATGCGGTGACAAACGGCGACCCATATTGCTTGAGAGGAGGAGCAATGATGACTGCGAAGGGTGCCGATGTATGTCCTGCCACCCAACTGACCTGAACCAATAAGACTCTAATAATATAGTCCGGCGAGAAACACAGAAAATAAATGACCTATATCAAATACTCTCGACATGTTTCGCCGTCGATTATATCACTGAAATGTATTCCCTATTAGACCTGCCTCTATTAGTCGCGTTTAAAAACGTGACAAGTCAGCGCAAACACGAGCAAAAGCCTCGGATAAACAAACATAATATACGAAATCACTGTAATGTGATGTATCTGATCCAACTCTATATTATACTAATTCACGTAGAAGTCGTCAAGATTATGGACGTCACTCTGCATGTGGGTTGTTAGTTTATCTGCTTGAAACAATCCGAAGAGACCAGGGATATCGGGCTATCAGGGTTTACTTTACGCAGATGGGGCAGAGATGGCTTGAGAAAGGAAAAGAGAAAGAGGAGAATAATAGAAGTGGAAGAATATCAATCTGTCTCATACAGTCCAAAACGACCTCTCCGACTCGGATGACACTGCCAGGAGACGACTACACATCACCGACAGCATAATGTGAGCGACACATTCGACCTTATATAGAAGGTCCCCCCCTATACAGCCCCTTTACTGAAGAAATTATTAAATACGTATGTTTCATATAGATCATCGACAAAACAGGTGACATATTTTAATCATGTGCGTGGATAAGAGTTGCACTTATGCATTTTGTACTGCACATTTGTTTTCTGCAGGATGACCCCGTGGGTCATATTAAAGAGCTATATCCATGTGGGGCGATATGAACATGTTGTAACTTATAACATTGTTATACTAGAAACATTGTCGATTTAGTTAAGTATGAACCGACGATGATTGTCATGGTTCGCAACATATGCATTTCATTATTTTACAGGGTGTATGTATGTCAATATTATGTTCCTCTATTACACTGCCGGTTTAGTCAATAACATTATTGTATCATATGTATACATACAGCCTACTGCAGGCCTACAGGCCTACTTGGTGTTTCACAGTGATTCATACAAACATGTAACTTCGTGCAGCAGAAAAACGTTCGGCAAACTGAACCCTTTTTGCGTAATATTTGTGCAATATTTTACCATTTCGATTCAGAAGATTTCGTCTAAGTGATGGTGTCATTTTAATGCTCATAACTGATCCAGGGACGGAACTAACCATCCTGTTAACCAGTCATATACGTCATCCGGCATGTAGCCTACAAACCAGCAGATGAGAATTAAGACCAACTTGTTACAATAATGTGATGGAATTACTGTCCGAACAAACCTCTTCGACAAAGTCTGATTTCTCCTAACATTTTTTTCATTGAACTACAGTATAGGCCTAGGTCAACATTTGGCAGGGACTATTGGTAATACCAATATAGTAACTACTGTCACTCCTATACATGCATTGAAAAATGGATCCAGAAATACCATACAAACTTCTGAGGAAGTGCCTGAAAAATCTCCCCGTCGGAGTGACCAAGAAAAATGCTGATTAAAGTTTTCAGAGGAAAGAAACGAACGAAAAATGAGGGAGAAGTTATTAATTGTTGCCAAATTCTCGTCCATTCCAGCTGGTGCGCATCCAGAGACCAAGTGAAGTACGCAGGCTGCGAGTCAAAAATTAATAGCTTGTTGCAAAGCGAATGTTTCAAAATGCCTCAAGTATTGGAGGAATTCTGCCCTAAATCATACGACTAGTTTATTATTATTATTATTATTATTATTATTATTATTATTATTATTATTATTATTATTATTATTATTATTATTAATCCACGATCTGCAGCCATGCACTGCGCACTTATGAACTCCCAGCTCCGTTACTGTTGTAAAATATTGTCAAACTCTTTGCTTTCAATATTATACGGATATAAACAGTAAAAGATTGGGGATAATTTTAGCACATAATGATAATAATATGACTGTGTTCACCAGCGCAGTCTTATACGGTGGCAGTGGTCCAGAAGCAAAATATTGCCTGCTGCCGCTACTCTGACGTGACAATGGCAGAACTAGGCACGACCTTCGACGTTTTATGGACCACTTGGTATACAGTATAACATCCTGCCCTCGGTAGCCATCAGTAGCCATTGTCAAGAGTATACAATAATTGCCTTTATTCTCTACACCTACTGTATGTAGGACAATATCAGGATAATATGTACAGTATATTGCTCTCCCTTAGCACGTGGTCATCTTTAGCAACGTAGGAGTTGAGATATTTTGTGTAATAATACATAATAACAATGACCAAAAATGGCTGAGAAGTGTACTTGATTATGTCAGGAACACATCGAGTGGTTCAGCACCAAATAATTACTACCACATATCATATTATGTAACTTCCACGTCAAGTGCTGCTGAAAAGAAGGCCAGTTGAAATGCCGCCTTTTCCTCGATGATATGACTGTCCATAAAAAACCGTGTAGAAGGCCATGCATAGCCTACTGTTGAAACATCGCATTACTCCATTCCAAGCAATCGCGTTCATCAAAGCCATGGAGTCGAAGGCCGCCAGCTGCCGTCAGCAGCATTGAGAAAATTTGTTTCAATTCGAACTAGACGACGCAGAATAAGTGCAGGTAAATATATCCCGCCAGCACCCTCTAAAGCTGCTCGAATTCAACAAAAACATTAAAAGAGCATTAAAAATTGTTGATTGTGTACATTCATCTTCTGCTAGGACTGACCCAAAAGACTTACAAATGACTCGTAATAATAATTAGGTGTCCCTGTATAATATATCGGTCCACCAGCATGCCACACTACATAAACACTCCACATGAGACATTTCTCACACAAATGGTAACTCATCGGAACACTAGTAATTATTATAAAGACGAGCCCTGTAATCAGCGAGCATGTCTATTAAGAAACGCCGAATAAACCAAACACAGCCGGTAAAATCCATTTCCCGTTCCTGCCTATTATTATTATTATTATTATTATTATTATTATTATTATTATTATTATTATTATTATTATTATTATTATTATCTGTATACAGGCAAGTAGAATCACTGGAAAAGAGACAAACTGCGCCATGAATTCGGTTCCGCTAGAAGCGACTACTCATCCCACAGTGATCGTGCACACGACTGATGTCATCTGACATTTTAGGGCACTTAAGACCAGCTTCATCGACCTATTAGCAGAGCCCATCACCAAGGGACTGCAACAAACGCCGAATATTGACACTGTCAGCAACGCACGCAACACACTTCCTTCAAGAATATCATAATCATTTCCTGTTCCGGTCATAGCCGTTGCAATGGTGTACCACAGAAGGCAAGACTGGCAAGACGAGAGTTGGGCTCACCCCACAAGTCCCAGTGACCATGACAACTAAGGGACTTTGACCTCCGACTAGGGTCGATGTGACCCAATAACCTCAGCAGCCAAGCAGCAAAAAAATAAAAATAATACTGGCTTCGAATCACATCGGAGCAGCAGTTGTTCCAAACACTGTCCCCACGGAAACCAGAACGCAGCGTCACCACAGCAACGGTTGTGGGAAGGGTGTTTACATCAGAATGATCGTTCACAGAACATTGGTGAAAAGAACATGACAAAAGGTTACTAACAGTCACCGCACCTGCGGGCATCAACCTCAAATGATCAACACAGCTGGGTCAGCAGCACTCTCCTTAGAAAACAAATTATTGAGACATTTTTTCCAGAATGTATTTGCCACTATTCCAGTCATTATTAATATTATTATTATTACGACGACATTGTCATGACAAGACCTTGACCACAGTTGAAAGCATAAAGAAGCAACAACAGTACCTTTTTTATACATTGCGAGTGGTGGCAATGCATTCAGTGACAGTGACAGTCCTGGAGAAATTGCGAATATATTGCTGGACCAAAAGTCCAAGGGCACCGCTTCCATCGGCTGCCACCAAACAAATGGATAGAATCATTGGAATGTAAACAAACTCGGAATGCAGGTTGCCCCTGGAGATGGAAAAAAAATAATAAATCAACTTCGTCATGGGATACACACAGTTTCGTTGCTAAGAGAAATTTCTTGTTTTGCAGTTTGTAATTACCTTCAACAATGTAAGCTAATTAATCATGTTAGTTGGAATGATTTCTGGCTATCTGCTTGGTTGAGGCACGTGGCTCACTGGTTGATTCTGCGGTGTGGCATTCAGATGGCTGCCCAAAAAGGCAGTAGTTCAAAAGCAAGTAGCCTAGTAATTTAATCAATGTACAGATGTCATGAACACTACAATGCTCCTTTAATTACAGGAGAAAGAGTCCAACAAGCATGTTCAGAGCCATTATGAGGTAGTGGAGCACCGAGGAGGGCGTAGCGGTGCTGTTGGCAGGTTCCGGAACATTCAGTAGCTCCTTGACGGTCTCCCAGGTTCCGTTGTGGGGCTCGGGACTCAGGCCCAGCAGGTGCGTGTACAGCTGGTATATGTCCACCATGTGGATGGGAGGGTGGATCTCCCCCTTCTTGAAGTCTGGCCCAGAGGCGAAGAAGATGGACCTCATGTCCTCGTCATCCGGGTCGTACCCGTGGGCTCCTCCCACCCTGACGACTTCGTCCCCAATAACCTCGTCTGGCAGGCTGGTGTCTATAAAATAACCCTCGTGGGCCACCAACAGCACGTCCTTCACACGACGGCTATTCTTGTAGTGGTATCGCTCAGGGATGTCGTTCTTCATGTACACGTGCACTCCAGGCATCCTGGTCTTCAGCCCCTTGTACACCGTCTCCCTCTTTCCCGGCTGGGGAGTCACAATCACCCAGCCGCCACGGTGCAGGACACGCCTCACATCATCAGGGCGGATGTACTGATACAAAGGTACGTACTTGACGCCAGAGTGGATGCCAGTGTGTTTCATACCATGGTCGGACAGCACAATTATGTTCACCTGAGGCCAATTGGGAGTTATTCTCAAATGGTGCAGAAGCATGCAGAGATGTGTATACTCTTATGTTTCAGAAGCAACCTACATCCTTGTCCAGCTTTGCTTTTTCCAACTTGTTCAGAAACCTCTCCAGAGCAGCATCTACGTCTCGTACAGCTTCCATGCACTCTGGGGACTCCGGACCATACGCATGCCCCATGGTGTCCACATGCCCAATGTATGACTGTTTAGGAGACATAACATGTAGGACCACACTATTCACTCCCTCCATTTAAAAAATACACCATAAGTGTGCCGCATCACACAACACTCACCATGACCAGGTCATAACCAGCCTTCAGAGCTGCGAAAGATTTCCTCATGATCTCAGCGAAACCCCTTTCTCCTTCATTGCCCCCGTAGTCCTCACATTTCTGTGGCATAACTCCATTAATCATCACATCGCATCTGAAAATATGACAAGTGGTATCACGTCAAGCATGTATCTTAATTTTCATGTAAATAATTATAAGCCCCTACATTGTTTTTGACCAGATCATCATCATATTCATCACGGCTTTTCCAAAAAAAAAAACTGGGGTGCCAGCGGATAACTAGGAGGTCCTCGCTACCCTCGTACATGACCAATTACAAAAAAAATCTGGAGACTGGTCAGGTACTAGCAGAAATAGGGGGATACAAAAAACTGCTGAACAAATATTGACCTGAACCACTGGAACAAGGCTACTTTTTTCCCAAGTCTGACGGCAGTGATCCAAATAGGTTCGACTTCAATCCACCAGCTTGACTTTTGAGTTTGGTTAGAGCCGTAGAGAGAGAAGCCCTTCTTCTGATGCTTCGCATCAAATGAGACGTCGCCTATGGCGTTGTGACTTTCTGCATACAAACCTGCACAAACCAAGAAGCAAATCCCTCTGATATGAACTACTTCACATGACCTTTGCATAGTTACTAATGAACTTCAGTTAACCCCTATGAGCGGCATGTACCTGTACTGAGAGTAGTCCATGACGGATGTGACGTGGTTGGAAAAATTGGCTGCACCCACTGAGCTTTCACTCCATTTTCCAGCAGCTTATCGAAACCATACAACTCTCCATCCTGGAGGGCTGTGTAATCCCAGCGGAAGCTTGTCGGAAAAAAAAAAGCAAAGGAGATAAGCTACCATTGTCAACATTATTATAACATGATCCATAGAAATGAGATAATAATTACCCATCGATCAAAAGGACAAAGAGCTTGTGATTTTTCTTGCGTTGCTGTTTGGTGACGCAAGTGCTCAGAGTCAGAAGGAGTGTAAAGCTTAGCAGCAGCTTCATTGCCTGAAATACACATTTTATTGTAAATGTCCGCGACTACATGAATTTACTGCAGATAGCAAGAGTCTACAATTCAAACGTTTCTCTGCTCGAACATGACCCAGAAATTATTAGTATGGCTAGATGTTTCCATTACACCTACTACCAAATATTGTATATACCCATACCTACTTGTGCAATTACATCGCAGCTTCAGCCATAACATTAAATATGCGTCGGGGGCACTTCAATGATAAGAGCACAGAAAACTGTGATGTCCAGGGCACATATCAGCAGGTGTAAAGCACAGGTAGGCCTCAGATGTCATATTGTTATGTTCATAATAATTATTCTGAGCAACAATGTGATCACCCTGGCCACACAACAAACTCAGAGTTGCCAGTTCCCAAATACTCTCTTCCTATTGCCACAGAAGTCCTGATTATGACGTCAGTTCACTCCAACTGAAATCTAAAATGTGGTCCAGTCAGTACTGAGAAATTGCGAAGACATGCGACATACATATCTCATGAGTATGCGTCGCTTCAAATGCCTGAATTTCCTATTCCACATCTGAAAACAAGTCCACGTCACAAAATAAAACATGATATGGATTTACTTTTATTGATTAAAAATGTTCAGGAAAGTCTGAGGCATTCTCCCTTCACTAATAAACAAACACAATCAATTTACACATTGATTTCCTACAACCACATGCTCCTCTAAAATCATATCTTTTGATTTCCTACTTTAAGGACACGCATATTAAAAGCTTGATGTGCCATACCCAAACCTGAGACATTTATCTCTTCCTCCATCATCTCAACGACCCGAACACAAACGTTTTCAAAATTCCATGACCGTCCATAAGCCTCAAAGTGCTATTATTATAATAATATAAATACATCATGGTAATTTATCTTTAATTAATACGTAGGTATAATAAATTATGACAACCACACTGTGTGAGATCAGTCCTCACTGGACTGGGTTTAAATGCAGTAGATTGTAAGTGAATATTACTAAGAGAACCCTCTATGATGTACACCAAATAAATTCAGGTGCAATAAATTATTTGAAAACTCCTGCCCATCTTAAGGCCAAAACACAAAAAGATTTTGCGGCAGCGTCAAGCGGCAAACGCGTGCCCCGCCAATTATTATTAATTATTGGCAATAATATGACCCGCGACAAATATGCCGCAACGCGCACCGTTTGCCACGCGATTTTTTTTTGTGAAATGGCCTTTAGTGTTACAGAATTTTGTCCCATGCAATAGAGCGTGTTGTGTATATTTCCAGAACCCTATTTGTGCATAAACTAGAAATAAGTAGCGGTGGGCGGAGAGGGGCAAAGTATTCCCAGAACAAAACGCACACTCATGGTCAGCCTTTATCAGTATCTGGGAGGGATTGTGCATACTGCAGTGTCTATTCAAATTCTAGTTTTTGTAATATATTGGCAGCTCTATAGCATTAGCCTTCAGATGTGACATACAAATATATCGCAATATTGTTAGGCATGATTTAAGTTAGAAACCTTACCCTACTTTCCCCGCAATACAGGGTGTCCCAACTGACAAATCCATTTCAGGTCAGGGAGCTGCTTATTTCAAGTAGTTAATTTCACAGTTATTTTTTAAATGTTAGCTGCCACTATAAGGCTAATAGACCTACTTTTAAAGCATTGTGTGGTAGGGGTTTAGCCTCCAAAAAAATGCAAACTACAAATGACTTCAAACGAGTCATTTGCATTGCCTTGGACAATTAGGATGGCACAGTGGCACAGCTGTTTATGCCACCGGAGGTCTTGAGTTCAATCCGCAGGTCAGGTGGATCAGGTTTCTCTTATGGTAACAATTTTGATGGGTTCAAAGTAACAGGAATGCAAAAAAAATTACTACCCAAAATAAACTTGTCAATCGGAACACACTGCTTTTACATTTCATTTGAACTAATGGAATTTAGCCTGGTGTGCATGATCAATAGTAAACCACGAACATAGTCGATCGTTGCTATTCATTGTTCAAAATATTATTACTAACAATGAATAACAATGAATGACTTGTCCTGGATTTACTATTGATCATGCTCCCCAGCATTAGTGAGGGTCTTTTGCTGTCAAGCAGTTAAAAAATATTGTTGCACATACTTCAGTCATCATCATCACTGACAAAGTCTGTGATGACCTGCATTAGCTTGACCTGGCAGGCAGACCTTTTCTTCCTAGGCATCTTGCGAAGAGAAGCTGCCAGGCTTCGACAAAACAGATTGCACTCATCCTCATCCACGGACTTTGCGCCCGCCTCCATTTCAGTCCCTTCTCCCTCCAATTGAATCCTCCTCTTTTTGATGCCACTGGACACAGGTTCACAACGGGACGAAGCTTCAGAACTCTCCTCATTGCAGGTCAGAGGTGGGCTTGCCAGAGGATCAGATATGATCTCCATTTCCTCTTCCCTAGTGATGATTGATGGCTGGGTGTCCACTTCCTTGGCTGATGCTGACGCTGACTCAGGAGTGCAGAGGACGAAGCCCCTCCTTTGCACGAACAGGAGAAACACAGTTGAAAATATAACAAACAAGCAAAATCAGTTGCAGCAGAAACTGCGAGTTAATATCTCCAAGAAAAACCATCAGTATTTTAGAAATCAAAGTTCACAAATAAAACATGCTCATTGTCATCTACGGTAATCAAAGAAAAGTGGTCAGAGTACCTTCTGACAGTTGCAGTTCCCTCAAGAAATTGCAATGCATCATAGTACGGCCATCTCGATTCATATGAATCAAAGCTGTTGACTTTCTTCAGTTCCTTCAAGTACGTATCACGAAGATTCTTGAAGCGGGTTTTCAGATCAAGAACTGAAAATGAAGTTAGCAATGTATTTTATATCATGGAAAGTTTGCCAAATTGTGTAAGTCGCTTCATATTTGGTAGGCAACAATTCAGATGTGTACCTATTAATAGTAGCAGGGGCAATCGCTTTTAAACATTTTTTTCGGTTAATATTTATGCCATCTGAAGAGATCCCAGCAGAGTTAAAATTGTCTTTATTATTTTTTTTTAAATTAATTCTCACCACTGCATCCCATCTCCGTGCCAATTTCGTCCCAAAGCACCCCAACCAGATGGTGGTTCCTGTGCTTCCTTATCTTAGTGTTCCAAATGGCCTCCCTGCCTTTCACCAATTCGATCAGTCGCTCAGACTGAACCGCATGCGCCTGACGCAAGGACCACATCCTCAACTCTGATCAATCACAACCAGCACCCTTTAATTCTGATCAGATTATACGAATGCCTGCAAAAAAGTGCACCCAAAATAAATGGGGATTATTCTCAAAAAGTGTCTTCATTTCTGTTGTGTTTACAGTGCTTGTCCAGTTCCTTCTGGGCGCCACTCAGCATCCAGTCGTGATCTGGACCATCCTGTATGGCCTGCTGGTGGCAGTGGGTCGGACGGACTGGCTCTCAGAGCGACCTGAACCAACGCCCATCGAAGAAACCGCAAACTGCAACAAAGCAAAGCCACAACAAGCCAAACGCCATCTTGGATCGAGGCGCATTCGGATCGCTGAATCCACATCCGGGCAAAATCTTAACGATGCATTAATTAGCAATTATCAACAAATTAATTATGAACCTATCAAGTAATCAGTACGAATAATATAATCAGATTTATTTAAAAAATTTCATATCTCACTATCGGTAGATGAACAAAACACGATCGGTGCAGCGCTGGCGTCGCAGGCGTCGCGGCGCTTCTATTTATTCGAACAATTCTATTCGAATATTTCGTCGCAGCAGTTGACACCTCCTAGGAACCAGTTTGTGTGTCTGTATCGGACAAATTGCAGGTAATGTATTCCTCTAGATTGTAATGATAACGTGCAGAGTTCAGGGTCACCTCTGGCTTCGTCTCGGGTGGTATTTCCTACAGACTAAACCACCCGGGGGAGTTCACTAAAAATGGCCACATAAAAGACATATTGCACTGCACCTTGCACATCCCCTCCTGTCATCCTGCCCGTGGGCCCGGGCGCTTCAATAATTAGATTCCAAATATGTACATCGTACAAATAAAGGTCCGTGCTACATGCCGAGAAGGCCAAGCACTACCCGGATACTATAAGAATGATAAATGATCCACATTTAAAAAGAACTGCATAAAATTGGTTCCAACAGTACAATAGAGCCATGGGAGACGACGTGGATCCATCGACAATAAAGAAGACTCAGGCCATCCTAGGGAAGTTTGTGAAGAGGCCGGTTATGTCAGAGAAGCTTCTCAAGAGGCCTCCGTTTCGCTTCCTTTTTGATGTCATCTGCACGGTTTGTCAAAAAAAAAAAATGCTTGTTTATCTTAGTTTGGTTATCGTTGAATTTCTATGTATATGGATTTTTGGGCAGGTGATCAAAGACACTGGATACTTGGAGGGGTTGTTCAAACCTGCTGATCTCAAGCCGGAAGCCTACAATGAGAAGGAAACTAGGATCTTCTTTCTGCAGAGGGTCATTGAAGCTGTTCGTAAGTGCATGCTCACGTATGGTAATAATCCGTTTAACCCTGGAACCGTGCCGTGCCTACGAGTATTACGGCAACCATGCCATGGGGTCTTTTCGAAGCACCCCATTTTTTAATTTCTATTAATTATTATATAGTGCTTTTCAATGTATTGACTATATGCAATCATTCTTTGAACAATGCCTAAAATGATCGCTAATTCAAAATAAACATGCACTTCCTGTTATATACTGTAAAAAAAATGGCAAGAGTTCATTGTAATGATCATTTTAATGCATTTTATTCCCTGGGGACGTGCTGTGGGGGGTACTTCTACCATCAGCACGTTTACCTATTTCAGTAATAATGTGTTTTATTCCAGGAATGAGCACAGGTGAACATCTCACCATAACCCCTGGGAAGATCCTGGCAGGTCAAGAAGTTGCAAAGACCCACAAGTTGCTTCAGTGCATAGGTCACGCCTTAGAAAGCAAGGTCAGTCAAAATAATCATGTCGTGTAGACATTGTATTCATGATAGTATAACAACTACACACAGGTGAGCAGCGATAATGCTGTAATGCACGTGGTGAAAATGGTGACTGGACCTTACACTGCCAAGAAAAAAGCAGAGCCTACAAAGAAGTCCCAGGTCAGATAATCTTTATGCATCTCGTACAATGCTAATGTCATTATTCTGCATTATGTTGCTGATATATCCCAGCTCTCTACGATGCAAGTTTTATCCACACTTATAGCCTACCTATGTTCATGCTGGTACAGTACTTGCTGCGTAAGTGTGCAGTCGATTGTGGGAGCATAATATTTTATGTCTAACTGTGGAAAGTTGCATGAAGTTAAATAATTATTGTGATTTTGGTCAAACAGAACTTGGTGGCCACACTTGCCCAGATTGACACCCCCCCATAACAGGTTGCAATTTTAAACTCCCCAGTATGTTGGAGAGAAAATGAGCAGCAAGCATTACTTGGCTGATGAATATGCACGAAAGATGGTACAAGCTAAGGTTCAAACTAAAAGGACTGAGATGAGCAGAACAGTGGCAAGTCGGCAGAAAGATGACGCCAAAGACCCACCAGTACGAGTTGCATCCCGGCAGCACATAGAAACTCCCCTTTCCAACCTCATCAAAGCAAGTGCTAAAATTGAGGCACAGGCGTCATCTAAAGTTAGCAAGCATCCCTATGAATACGCTACCAATAAGAGTGCTCCATCAAAGATCACGGACAGGTCAGTTGTGCGAGATAAGTGCTACAAGGTGCATTCCTACTCTGCAATTTTGCTATTGCATCATTTGGACGGGCACAACATACACATGAAGTGTTCATTTCTGTGCCACCCTTGACCTGATGCACTCCAAAAATATGCAAAATCTTCCTGTAGGCCACCAAAAGAGGAACTAGGAGCAACCATCCCACCACCAATAAGAAGTAAGCATGAAGTTCGAAGGAAGGAAATCCGGTCAAAAGTTACACCAAAAGGTACACCAAACGTCACACCGCAAAGGACACCAAAAGTGACTCCACAAGCGAGTGAGACAGAGGAATCAGAAAATGAATCTGTGAGAGTTGCAAGTGCCTTCAGCTCACGTATCAAGACAGTCAAAGAAAAAGGGGAACCCAAAGTAGGTTACTGCGTATTTGGAAATAAATGTGGTTGCATGAAATGATCAAGTGAAATTGTAAGACATTGCCTAAGAGTTAGAAACTATTTAATCTCAATTATTTCAGTTCCAGGTAGCGCCACCTGCTTGGGCAAAAAAGACGATTCTGCAGCACTCACAAATAAATCAGTCGGGTAGGAATGCACTTCAAATATTATGCTAAGGGTCACTTACAACAGCAACAGCAAAGAAAGATGTGGTCATGACCTATAGTCCTTTTACTGGTTGTTATTATTTGGTATCGCCAGCTCTTGGTATAGCCAAACTAAAGACACTGTCTGACCATCGTCTGATTGATGTTTGGGAAATTATACTCATGGGCCAAGTCCTTGTCCAGGGCATATAACTACAGTATAGTTATAAGCAAGCAGCTAATGTTAGGCTTGACCATCACGTCTAGTATAATTTCTTGCATATCCTTAGGCACAACTGAAAAGGAGAGTTTTGATGCCATTATCCCAGCCGAAGACATGGCAGGTAAGCTGTTTCAGAAGGACTCTGATGGGTGAGTTATAATTATTACAATATTATTTTCTGCTTCCAGACCATGATGCCGCAATACATGATCCTTCATTTGGCCTTGTTTTGACCGAAGAGTTCAGCAACAGATTCCCACATAAGAGATCTCCCAGGAGATCTGTAAAGAGGCCACCTAGTGCAAGGCCTGCAGCGCCTCGACTTCGAAAGGAAATTCCTATTGAGACAATAAGGTGTTGAAATAATGATCAGTTATCTCTCAAGCTGAATTTCTAACAGCTTTGCATTACTTGGCAGGGAGGAAAAGGGCAACCCACCTCTAGGATTTTTTGCCTCAGACAACGAGGATGAAACTGATGCTGAGTACCTTGTACAGGAAGCTCCCAATCCACCTGTTGAAAAGAAGCCAAGTGTTAGTAAGGTATGTTGCACACAGCTTATTCGACTGAGTGCCATCAGTGCATAAAAATCAGTCATGGTATGCTAACAGCTGCTGGCCTTTATTCCAATTAGCTCTTCAAAGACGTTGATGACGTTGACCTCTCAAACGGACAGCATGGCCATTTAGTTCAACAAATTGTGGAATCGCAGCAGAAAATTGAAGGCAAAGAGTCCAAGAAGAAGACAGAAGTAGGTGACTGAAAACGTGTACCTTGTAGCGCACTTTACTTCCAAACTAATAAGTCTGTGATGTGTGTACAGGAGGACAAAGGGAAGATTCATGGCAAAGATTGCCCTATGAAGGGTTATGATTGTCTGAGGAAAAAAATTCAAATCCTGGCTCAAAATGCATATCCTTTGGCCAAACTGATGGACTTCTTGAATGAGGACGTAGATTCAATGCAGGCTGAGCTGAAGACTTGGAAGGATATGAACAGGGAATGCCATTACAAGATTATGGAAGAGAAAGGGTTTGTTCTGCAGGAAATAAATAAATATAAAAAAAATAACTTCGCTATTAGGGAGTACATGCACCGAGCTTAAGAATAGCCTCTTTTAGTTTAATACCATCCTAAAGCAATATTGTTCTTTCGTGTTACAGCAAGACAGAGACTATCCTTGTTCCAATGCAACGGCAACTGGAGCAGTTGGATGAAGCAATTGAAGAAGAAAGGACAAAAATAAGAGTGGCAAAGCTCAACATTAAAAAAAAGGACCACAGGCTCAAGGTGATGATGACTAATGGTAAGTCATATCTAAGGTTTTGTACCAGATTAATTGCTCTTTAGCACATATGCAATCCATGCTATCATGAGATTAAGATCAGACTTTTCCTGAACCACGCCACATAATATGGCAGAAAAGTACTGCGTTGAAATATATTCACTGATGGGAGACCTGCCGGGCTCTTTCCCCATATAGCCAGATAGCCACAGTTGCTTTGGTTCCTTCCCATTCAAACAAGAGCTAGTAGTGGAAAAAAATGAGTTCACTGACTGTGTTTTCAAATATAGTGTGCCGGCAGAGCCTCTCCCTGTCACACTACCAAAGTGTGCCTCTGAAGAAGACACATAACCAATTGAGCCTCACACAAGTCAGCACCTGTACTGAGAAGTTCGCCACGACCAGAAAAGTGACCCAAGAAGAGTCCATGTCCAAATCTCGCTCATTCAAGCCTGTCCTGCGGAAGAAACCCATGACACCAAGCACTGACAGTTCCAGCTCCAGCCAGTCAGGGTCTGCGATATCGGTTGAGGACCCCTATGCATCCTCAAGCGACTCTTCAAAGCCAGTTCGCAAAAGCGCTCAATAGTGTTTTGAAGCAGGAGGGAGCAGGGAAGGCATTAAGAAGACCAATTCCAAATGCAAAATCTCCCTCATTTACCTGGGGAAATGACTCCCAGACCAGATAAGACCAACCTGCAAGTCTTTGGCAGGAGGGACCCACTAGAACTGTCACATGGTCCATGAATGATTGCGCAGAAGTGGAAGATGCAGTGCTTCCTCTTCCAAGGAGTCGCACAAAATAATGTCAATGAGAGCCATCTGAATGTATGCTGTCTTCCCTATGTTTTGGTTGGACTCCTCAGCAATAAATATATGTTGCATATTACTTTGCTGCAAGTGTTCAGGTCAGCTATGCAGTTGAAAAGAAGCAAAGAAATTCAGTAATTTCTTGGGGGCAAATGTTTGCACAAGTGCTACATTTGAAAATTCTGCATGATGATTTTTCCTATGTATAAACCTTTATTTCCATAATTAGTGGTTGCACAAAGCATAGATTATGCAAATATTGTGCAACTCACTTCAGATGGCACATGTTGTAAAAGAAGTGAATGAAGGTCCATTAATTTTGCAAATTCTTGGAAACATGGTGTGTTCTTCTAAATTCCCATATCGTCAAGTGAAGTCTTCCAGTTGTAAGGAATGGTTGAGCTGCTTTTCATTTTTAAAAGCATAGTGAACTTTCCTCATGTCTAATAATACTCCCAAGAACACAGTAGAAGCAATATCATTCAAGATCAAGTGCAAAGTAACTTTCAAGCACACATTGCAAGGCTAGAGTTTCCAAGTGACAGTCATGAGTACATATGTTACCTAATGAATATACGCACTTGGAAAGCATTGCAGACATCGCTTGCATGCAAATTATTGGAAGCAATCATTACTTAAAACTTTGATGTTAGCTGGACCCTAATTTCGCGGATTGAAAAGTTTTGTAATGTAATTTTCATTACGTACATCACAGCACGAATCATAGTGCTCAACAGGTACTGCTTATGTTTCATACCTACAACAGATCACAACTCAATTGTATTTCCTCATCGCAGGATTAGCAGACACAACCTATCGCTGTGGTAAGTGTCAGTACTTCATTCATCATGTTGCTTCATTGAGACAGAGTTGGGCCTCGTACCTGTACATGCTGCAGAATATACACTTTTATATGCACAGACTAGGTCCGACTTACTGGATTACCACATTGGCACACTCCATTATCCTCAATTATAAATTACAATGCATCCTGGGCAAGATTATGAGAACTATCGCAAGCCATGGCTAATATACCCTACTGCGTGGTCCAGAAAATTAGCCTCATCAATATCGGAACTTTCCTGGGAGAAGGAAAGGCGGCGAAATGGCTCAAAAATTGTGCATCGTCTGCCTGCAACTCAGAAGACTCTGAAGAGCAAGATGGAATACGCATGCAAATGCATCAGAGATTATGCTCAAAGCACGTCTCTGCACGGATTCAAGTACACAACAGATGCATCCAACTCAATATGTGAACGGTATTATACATTCATATTAATATATCATTCTGTGCAATTTTCAGCTGATTCTCACTGTCGATTGTCAAAGTTCAGACATTGTTATGCGGTTGTTTAAATTTTCAGAAGTTTGTGGATTCTGGTGTGCTGCTCTGCTGTTGGAGCAGCAGTCTTGTTCCTATCGCCCATTTTCATGCTCTACTTGAAAAATCCAATAATAACCACAGTAGAGTCTACTTCTGAGCCAGTCTGGAGCATTCCTTTCCCTGCGGTTACCATATGCAACTCTAACAAAGCAAGAAACGACGATTTCATTAGAGTAATACAAATGCATCCGTGAGTCAAATCACCACAGATTTGAAATCTGTTCAGATTTAACGAGCCTTTCTTTTCTAAACAGGTGGTCCCTTTACTCTCAGTCGATCATGAACAAAACTATTCGTCTACTGACAAAAGTTGGCCGAATACATTTCAATCGTAAAAAGGAGAACGAGGAAGTGGCACGAGTTGTGAATGCCCAACAACACCTCATACCTGGATTAATGAAATCTGTTAGCATTCATATTGGTCTATCATTGCATCATTCATGAAAACGTTATTTTCTTAACATCTCAGGTAATGCAGCCCATAGAAAAGGTGGGAGTCAAGTGCTGGTGGATTGGTGTGCCGCATAACTGCAGTGACCTATTTGAAATGAGACGAACGGATGAAGGATTCTGCTGGGGATTCAACTCAGAGGCCATGCAGAGCATTGCAAGTACCAGCACAGAAAAAAAGTAATTAGTAGCATTATGTAGTGCAGAGTAATTGCACTTTACTTATTTAGCATGGTAAAGACATTATATGTCAAGTGCCTGAGTCACCAGATAAAACACCCTACTCTGAAGACGACTTGTCACCCACGTTTCCTTGAGATGCATTCCTTTAATTCACCGCACCCTTAAATTCCCAGCCATAACGCATCAGAAAATGATGCGGCGTATGATTCGTTGCCATCTGAAAGCTACCAAAAGGAAGGTCTGACTACAGACAAGCCCGACCTGACCACCAGCTCTCATCGGTCACAGTTTATCGCAAGGAGAGTGAATGGAGTTGGACCCAAAATGGGGCTCACAATACTCCTTGATCCAGAGGTGGACCAATACCTCTCCTACACCTACAAATTTTATGGCTTCAAGGTATTATATAATTTTATGCCAAAAACAGATGCAAAATGCTTTCAAGATTTTGGTGTTAAGGTCGAAACAATTTGTTTGCCAGTTTCTTTAAACACGACTTTCTCTTCCAGGCACTGATACATTACAATACAGACTTCCCCGATGTGGGCATCAGAGGATTTCCGATCAATGCAGGATCAGAAGTGTTTGTCGGTGTCACAGCGGTTCTTACCGACAGTACAAAAAATGTGTACAATGTACCAATGCATAACAGAGAGTGCCGCTACCCACATGAGAAAAATCTGGAGACCTACTCTTCGTACAGTTATGAAAACTGCTTCTTGGAATGCCAAGTGACTGATATGATTCGAAAATGTAATTGCACTCCATACTTGTACGACAATCTCAGTGAGTACAACTTATTCAAAAGTATAAACAAATGGACTGAAATGACATGATAACCGTACCTAACAACTGAATATGGAAACACTTAGACAACATATGGCCATTAACGACTCTTTTCTTTGCCCTGTTGCACAGACATTGCACAAGTGTACATGCAAGTAATTTCGTTGTTTTCTGACATATTCATGACATATGATCAATGAACAAAGGACTTGGCAAACTATGAAAAGTAATGAACATGCAGCTGTACAAAATGTAATGAACCTCAATTTAACATTTAGGTAGTAGAAGCATGTTGTGCAACTACACAGGAACACTGTGTGTAATCAACAACTCAAGTAAGGCTTTCTGTGTAATAAGTACATCTGACTTGAATAATTGAAATAATGGAAAATACCACTACTATTTTTCCAGAGAGATTTTCATCTGCAAAGCCAGCAGGCAATGAGTTCCCTGCAGGACTGGCACCTGGAGACTACATGGAATGCCAATGCGAAAAAAGCTGCGAATCATTGTCTTATTTCCCCGAGATAACCACAGCGGACTTTCCCACCTTCCCACACGAACTCCATGATGTGGATGATCGTGACAAGCAAGTTATATTTATTATCGCACCATACAGATTTACAATTTATTAGCATGCATTTTCTCATGGCTTGACAACCATCTTAATCTGGGTTTTTTCATCAATGCAGATCACACCTGGTCCTTATGCACGTCTATTTCAAGGAGATGACGCACGTGAAGTACAATAGAGATGTGCGATACACCTTAAGTGACATTGTTTGTGAGTACATGCTAACCCTTCCTCAGTCTTCACAAAAGAGGCCAAAACAATCACAACAATCCATATATTTCAGCTGCTTTTGGTGGGATTGTCAGCCTCTTCATCGGATTCAGTTTCGTCAGTGCTGCGGAGCTGGTTTACTTTTTCACCATCAGACCCTTCACACACTGGGTCAGGAGGGGAAACACAACCAATGCTCTCAAGTAGCACACTATCGATCCCAAAGTGCAAAGTTGTGCTGCTCTAATGGGTTTCCTACTTATCACTCCCAATTGTTTCACAACTTTTAATGTCACCATTAAAAAAAAAAAAAGATACAGTAATTACCTACCTACTCTCTGATTAAAACTTTCCCCCCACTAATGTGTTCTGTGAAATGGAGATTGCACATCACCTCTCATATTGATTGTAACAAGCCAGCTACATGCTCAGTGTGCACTTTAACTTCTGCTGTTGTGACTTCAGCAATAAGTCAATAGATAAAAATGGGATTCAACGAACTTGGGAAATTTATCAAGGCCATGGATGTGATCAACTACCTCGACGTTTGATTAGAAGCGAAGTAATAAATTGCGCATTAATAATAACACAATTTCAATCGTGTGAAAAAATTGTTGCAAATGTCACAATATGATTTCATGGATTCCCAGTTACCAGTGTAGTCGAGGTCGACCAGTTTTGAGAAATGAACGATCTGGTGGCTATACAGGCATGCCGGTCTAAGCGAGGTATGCCGGTATAAGGCGAGGTTTTCTTACGATCTCTATGAAAATTATTATTACTCAAATGAATGCATTACACCTTGTTGTACGGTACGTATACAGCCGAGGACACTTCTATTGCCTGACACGTTGCATAAGATCGTTCGTTAAGTGAGCATGCTGGTCGACCTCGTTTTATACCGGCATGCCGCTTTAAGTGAGGTAATACGGTATATCTTCCACTGTGTGGATTTAATTCAGGATCACTGATTTTGAATGGTCTAGATAGTGGTGTAGATATTTGAGATATGTCGTCACTCAACCAATCTGGAGTAATTAATTAATTGATAATTATTCAAGTTCGTCACCAGTGATTTGTCCCAGTTGCCATGATTCAATAATATAACCTTGCATCTTTTTCTGATAGTTTGTGTTGAAATGTCTTATATGCGAAAGACAATGTAGCGATAATAAAACAGATATTATAGAGAACAAAAACAAATCATCCTCTTCCTTCCCAACAACTTGAAAGTAAGTGTTGGTTCAAAATTGATACTGTACGAAAAACGAGAGAACGATGTGACGTCATCGTATCTTCCATTGTTTTGTTGACACTGTCTACTCACATTGTTCTGTGAGAATATTTCCATGGAAACTGTGATGAAGCCATATCGTTCTCTCGTTTACCGTACATTAGTCCAACAAGTTTTTCAAGTTTTCCCTAGTGTATGCCCAGCATTAGCATGCCATTTCACCACAGAACCCATGTTCGCTGTTGGTAGAACACGCCTGTCACTGCCACATCAACTATTTTTATTGTCACATTTTTTTTACGATGTACTGTGCTGATTTCACAGCTTCAATAACTGCACAAATTTTTAACAAGTCCCAATAGACACATCTCACAAATTATACAATGCATAACTACATGCTTGAGTTTCAAAATCTGCGACACTTACATTTATTTTACACAATTCTGAATTAGAAAGTAAAAATGAAACAGCAATGACATTCCACTTGATATTATTATGTAACCGTAACATTAGTCAACATCATGCAAGTGGCTAACAAAAGGTTAACTATTTCCAGGAGATTCGGTCACTGACCTCAACTGGCAGGTGATGGCAGGTGGTGTGTCCTGCCCCTCATCAGTTTTTTTAAGTTTGAACACAAACACTTGGCTGGATCTTCCTCCCTCGTTCGCATTCTGATTTAACTCCACCTGCGTTTCCTGGTCATGCTCTTCATGGACTGTCTCGTGCTCAGTTAATTTCTTACCATCAGAAAATCGCAGTGGACATTTGCGACACTTGAATTTGTTAAGTTTGGCAGCTGCGTCACACTTATGTGCAATAAATTTGTCGCATCCTTTGACTACCTCTGCACAATCATCGCACTTGAATACATCGGTGTTGAATCGTTTCGCAGAAGAATAGCGATATGATCCTTTAAATTTCCCCACGTGAGTTTTGCTAGGGATTCTACCGTGATTAGTGTTTTTGTGGCGTTCTAAATCTTCAGGCCAATAAAATATCATTCCACACTCTTTACAAGCATGAGGCTTTATGTGGGAATGCTTCTCATGTACGTGACTTGCAAAAGACTTGAGCGTCTTGAAAGAGCGCGGACAATAATTACATGTAAACGATTCTAACCCCTCTTCGCCACCTCGAGTTCCACTACTCTCTGGTCTATCATTACATCCATATTCTAATGCTGTACCAGTTTCACCGCATTCTGATTCACCACGATCTCCCAAAACTCCACTTGAACCATAAACAGGAACAGCTACCCCCCCTTTTCCAGCCCGTTCGAAGGTGATGGCAAGGTCACTGGACGTTTGCACACATGTCGACGCATCCTCCACACACAGTGGCTTTGTTTCTGAACAAGTGTCCAAGTGATTTTCAAAATCAGTTTTCGAGAAGAATGACCTCAGGCATGTGTCGCATGTGTCATTCAGCGAAGTGTCCAGTGGACCATCCTCTGACCACATGCTGGTGCTAAGGGGCAAAGGGTAAATCTGTGGAGTCTCAAGGTCGAATATTTCATTACTGTCTCGCAACCCGATGTTGGTGGTGTCCAGAAGATCCATATCCTGCGGCAGGTCCAAAGTGAGTGGCTTTGAACCGCTTGGCGATATCTGATAAGCAGACAGCTCATTCCAAAGGAATTCTTTTCTCAGTGACCTGCTACTAATATCAAGGGGATCGGAAAGCTCTAAAGGTGCAGCATCCAAGCTCAAAGCCAACTCTTCCTCCTCCTTCACTAGGACATCATCTGTCCTCAGCAGAGGAGGTGAAGCAGGTTCCTCTTTAACTTCAGCCATCCACTCTTCTTTCACAGTTACCATTTCGTCCTCTTCCACCTCAAGCTTCACGTGTACATCCGCCATAGTGCCTAAAAACAAATTATACAATGATACTATGAACATTCTGTGAACGTCCACAAGGTTGATGTCCGCTTACGAGAGTGATCTGCCTACAAAGCTTGGCGTCGCCGTGCGTCTCCCCTTCCGTCACACGACATGCAATTCGCTTTGGCCTCCTCCTGCGATGAAGAGGCCGGCTGCAGTCGTCTCCTCAGCATGCTGCAACGGACACATTCTCTGCAAGTAACCAACATTGTTTAAAGCGCACGACACCATGCAATGTATTGAGGACTCCGTACCATGGGAAAGTGCAAATTACTACAATAGCAATGGCAATTAAAACCAAGAACACATCAACATAATTTCTCTCTCCTCATCCCCAACCATATCCTCACTAGACAGGCAGCCATTTTGGAGTCTGCATTCCGAAGGCTGCATCACAGAACTGTTCTAGTGAAAAATATGGCTAGAAATTATTGATAACCAATCATTATTATTATTAATAATAACAACAGCTGGAACTGAAAAAAATGAGCATGTATCCGATACTCTGAATACATTTCACACCTGGTAGATATATTATTATTATTTATTAATGATAATTGTTCAGACTGTGGCTACCGTATATTATGATCACTCCTTCTTAAAGCCATTACAAACAGGTATTATCCAAAGGGGAACTGGAGCATAAGTAGTTCTACGTTGTTTTTCCACAATATTGAAGGCAGTCAGGTGGATGGACAACGCGGAATTATTCACTTTTTTAACATATTGGGAATGTCTTCATAGGGACGGTTTAGAGTGATTGGAGCGTATGCAGTACCACTTTCAGGAACTAAGGGTCTGAATATGACTTAGTCACACATAATAAGGCACTTGGGAGTGAACGATGACAATAATAAATTTAGTCTGGGGAACATGAACAGAGAAGCACTGGAATAATTAGAACGAGATTGCAATTTAAATGCAGTGCCTCTAGAAATGAAAGGTAAGGACAGGTACTATACATTCTTTCATCTCTTGGAAGCAATTTTCCCAACTTTTAATTACTATCGCCACTCCTAATTCTGTACAGAAAAATTTAGCTAATTTAGTGGTATAACAATAACTGTAATTATGATTGTCAAACTAAAATGAAACTTTACCCAATAAAATAGCAACAGGGCAGCTGGAAGAGGTGGGGAAGTGGAGGTGAATACAGCAAATTAATGTTAAGTGCACAATCGCAAATCAGGAGCATTACTTGCAGAGTAACTACACCAGTGCTTCTCTGTATGACACATTAGCAAGGAAGGCAATTGTACGAGTGATGGGAATGATACAAAACCAGTCTCTCTGTACGTATGCAAGACAATATCAAAATTCAGATAATTAAGCCTCTCCTACACCATGCTTGATTTCAAAATACTTTACGAAAGAATAATGCATGGTATCCGTTTAAACAAATAACTCTTTTGACCACGTTAACAAATGTGGCGCTATAAAATATTTCACAAGAAATCACACAAGTAGGGTTCCAGATAATGTGAAATGCAAATCACACCGTACCCCAGTAATTCTAAAATTAGACTCATCTCATTGAAAAAACAAAAACAAAAACAGCCAACAATGACAAAGTGGACATTGCCATTGCCGTGATTGTTCATACACTCATTTAAAACACATTTAACTGGGCAGCCATTCCATGAGGCAAAACCAAAATAGGAAAAAAAAAAAAAGCTCCTCTAGCAAATTCTCGAACTCCACTTGTCCACTGACTTCTCGATCACACTAAAAAAAATCTTGGGAATTTGTTCTAAAACTCGTGCTCTCTAGAGCTTGGGAGCACACCTTAAGATTCATACTTTATATCCATATATTTAAACCGTTCATGTCAATAGCTGCAGAAAATAATCGGGAGTGAAGTGTATATCAAAACACTCTCACTGGCAAGCAGAAATTCTCGTGTAACATCCTTTCATCCAAGAGAAAAATAGCTTTGGGATGCAAAAGAAAAGTGGCACGGAGAACACACCAAGGCCAAGTCTCCATAAATGCTACAATTGCAAGGTGACCGTACAACTTCCGTGATCCGAAGAGTTTTACGATACAAGGCAACTGCATACGGACAGCACAAATTTGGCACAACATTACTGGCCTTAAGTGGGGCAGACACACAGTCTAAAGCAATGCAGTTTATTCTGAGATCTTCTTTTGGTGGCCAATGGAAACATCACCATGAATTTTGAATGTTAATTTAGCTAAGAGCTGTAATTTTGTAATGGAACATTATGAATCATACAGTGACATGGCATCAAATCAAAATGGCGCTCAATGCAACCATCAATCAATTAAGGACGTGCAATATAATACAGAGGCCAGGTCTAATTGCGCAGGAAGCAGTCTTGATATACTTGTCGATCTTCTGAATCTGGCTGTAGAGGATTACCCCTTAGACAGTCACCTTGACGATATATTCTGGGTAGCAGGTACTGTCACGATACTTTACAAATATGGCAGGGGCTTTCACGTCATCTACAGTAGTATCATAAGGGCGTCCGGTTTTAGGGTTAACGGGAGGGACCCTGACTCCATTCTGCCCAATTGTGAAGTCCCCCAACAGCACCCGGGCGCAAATCACTGTCTTTGGGTTGTCCGTTGCCTTGCAGTATGACAGGGCGTAGGACATGCTGTTAGTGAAATAGAAGCCCTTCCCATAGCGGGTGCCAGTGCTTTCTCCACACAGGCGCAGGTCGAAATTCATTTGAGCAATCTGGTCCGCAGCCACTGAGGTGGTTCCGTGGAAGAGGCGCCTGTCATCTTCCTTCAGCATGCCAGCTTCCAGTTTGTAGCGATTCCATAGAGCCTGGTTCTGAACTCGTACCACTGAATTAATCTGAGAGCCTCGAAAATGGGCAGACACTTCAGCAAACTCACCAGAATTGGGGTCGACAGGGATCAGATCACATCCCTGAAAAATGCAACAAAGAAGAGCAAATGTTATGTGACATCTCTTCCCCTTTCCTGTCCCTCACAAACAAATAATTCCAGCATGATCATGCATCAACGTGCTTAACAACTCACCATAGTATTAGCACTTGGAGTCCAGCGTTCTGGGAATGATTGGGTTGGGATGCTAGTGATGGACCTCCTGTAAGTGATGTTCTCAATCCGGCGAAGGTTTCGCTGCACAGGGAGTGGTTGCACCTGCCACTGTTGGAAGTCCAGCAAGTACTGGGTTCTCCCACCTAAAACGTTCATTTTTTGGCGAGGCTGGACCCTGAAGACAGCCTCAACAATTTCCGAACTTGTTCCCAAGTGAGTAATATCGATCCACTGGGCTCCATTCCAATAACTCCAGTGTATCACGGAGGTGACACTCCCCTTCAAAAGAAAAACAGGATGGTGTGTTAGAGTGACACGTAGTAACCAAGAATCCTGTAACTTCCAAGAAATAAATTTACTTTGGGACTAAGTAAAGGAAAATTGCACTTAAAGTCAAAAATATTTCTGATGTTACATGCAACTTGGCTGTTTCACAACACCTCAAGTTACGGCAAGAACAGCTTGGATACAAGGCCCTGTTTCTAAAAACGTGGTGACCAATGTCTACAAGAGTGAAAAGATTTACCTATTACACGCAAATTCCTTTACGTACATTTTAAAAACACGTAAGGGAAGCATAAGTACTATTCAAAAATGAAGTTCAGTTTTTATTTCTGAATTTCGTTGCTTACTATTGAATAATAAGCCCCAATTATGACCCCCAATAAGCAATTCTTCCAGATAATGTGATACCTTCAAATCCAGCAGTTCTTTCTCGAGAAGCTTAACCTTGCCTTCCAGATCTTCCTTCTCATTCCACTCAGTCTGCAATTGCTTCAACACCTCGTCCATGTCAGACTGTGTGTAAGTTCCCGCACTGGTTCCTTCCCCTGAAGCAGATTTCTTCTCTACTTGCTCCTAAGAAAAAGAAGGCCAGTAATATTGTGACATTACAATCATATTATCAGTGAACTCTGAGGTCTCGCCTTACCCTCATTAGTGCTAGTTCCTGCTGAAGTTCCTTGACTTGGTTAGTCAAGGCTTCCTTGGCCTCCCATTCCAATTCTAGCTGCATCAATACTGCAGATATATCATCACTTGTACCAGTGTCTGCATCGCCATTTTCACTCGGAGGAACTTCTGAACCGGTATTCTGCACAGGTAATAAATGTGTCATAATATTACGGATAGACTTAAAGTAACTTCCGGCAGCCCTGACCCACAATCTTATTTTAAAACCACTATATTCCCCCAATACACTCCGATAACTTGGAGCATCCCAGAAGAGCCGTTGTTATACAGGGTGATCAAACTTTTTTGTCGTTTTAGTTATTGACAAATTCGGCCTAAGCTGCTTATATTGTAGCCCGTGACCTGGCAACCCCGTCCGGTGGGCCAATTCAAACATCGGCCCATGGAGAGCGCTTCCATTGTTGCCACTGTTTACAAATCGAGTGAGTGAGTGCGCAGGCAGAAGAGACCCGTCGCCGGGTTGTCCGCGTCACTCACTCGATTTGTAAACAGTGGCAACAATGGAAGCGCTCTCCATGGGCCGATGTTTGAATTGGCCCACCGGATGGGGTTGCCAGGTCACGGGCTACAATATAAGCAGCTTAGGCCGAATTTGTCAATAACTAAAACGACAAAAAAGTTTGATCACCCTGTATAACGCCTTGCAGGTTATCATTTCCGAGGCACCACATATCATGCAAGATGTTGGGGATGAGGATTAACGTCAGCATTGCCAAAAGAGCTCTGTTGGCGAATGCGATACCTTTGACTGTAGTTCTTCCTGCAACTTCTTCACCTGGTTCGCCAAGGCCTCACTTTCCGCCTGTAACTGCCTCATCAAACTGTCCGCATCAGTCCCATTGGCCTGCCTGGATGATGTTGCTGTGCTCTCCGCTTTCTTCGCTGGAGTCGGCCCATCATCAATGATTATGACCTCATTTGTCTCAATTTTCACTCTCCTTTTAAGGGAATCTGAACTTGTCGAGGGTTGCGGAGGTTCTTCAGCCGACATCTTGCACGTTCCTCCCACGTACTTCCCTGCAATGCATAGCGATTTAGAGTAGCAACATTACAGCCATTCGCGTGGCACCCGATCTTCATGATTAGGTCATGGCTCTCTGGTCACAGAATGGATATTGATTGGTCACATTTTCCTACTGAAACTGGCTCATCTTTTTTTCCGTTCTTTCGTTATTAACCTGCGAGTCTTATGCTGGTGTCCAACCAGAGTAACTTGAAGCGCAGGCCGGTCTGAGGACAACAGGCGTTTACCTCCTTCTAATGTATTTCCTCGACCTACATGCATTAACAACAACCTTTCTCACCAGGACACACTTCCAAAATGCTGGTCAATCCCTGCAGAAACAGGAGGAATAAAAACCAGGGAGAAAGAGGGCTGCCATCGCAAGAAGAAGCACGCCGAACGCATTCCGACCACCGGCCATCCGAACCCAACATGTGTTTACACCTTCCAGCCTCAGAGATGAGGCACTCACTGTCAACCAATCAAAACGCAATACGGCTGTTGACGCATGCGTACCACAAGCGGCATTGAGCAGGCATAGTAAATCAATTTGCAGTTGTAAAATACGTCCACTAGCTACATAACGCATGCGCACCTTGTTTGAATCCGCGCATGCGTCTATCGGCATGTTGCCTGACAGGCGCGTGATTTGCCGTTGTAAATTCTCAAAGATGGCGTCTCATTTGGTGGGTGGGCGACTGAACGTGGGTCTCCTGAGGGAGGCGGCCAGGAAGGAGCTCATCGAGCTGCTCGAAAAATGCGAGGGGGCCAAGGTAAAAAACCACGGGGACACAAAGATTCACAACAATACATTAATGAGCAGTTGGCATATATGTCATAATGTTCCGTACACATTGAACGATGAAAATAATTCTTTGTTCTCAGGCTGTGGTTTGGGACCGTCAGCTGGCAGGTCCTGTTGGCCTGGTTGCAGAGTACGGCCTGCTGCACGAGTACGGGGTGACCAAGATGTTTCCGCTGCGGAAAGGGGAGCTGCCTCCCACCCCTGGGGTCAAGCATGTGATATTCGTGGTGAGGCCCATCTTGCATCTGGTGGACATCATCACAGAGGTGGTCAGGAGGGAGGATAAAAATATAGGGACTGTTCCAAAGGAGTTTCATCTCTTCTTTCTGCCCAGGAGGAGCTACCTCTGCGAAAAGAGGCTCGAGGTATGACCTTAACATCATTCTGCAAATATTCTCTGTACGTTGTAGTGGCAGGACCAACGTTAATTGCAATCTCAACATTCGCAGGATAATGGCGTGTTCGGGACCTTCTCTTCAATTGAGCAACTAAGCATCGAGCTTTTCCCGTTTGATAGTGACGTCATGTCGATGGAATTGGACCATGCCTTTAAGGTATGTTTTAAAAAATCGTTAACCAGCAACTGACGCTGCAGCCCCAGACAACGCTGCTAATGATTGTGGGCCGTATTCAGAGTCGTTCGCTAATGCAGCGCAAAAGTCCACTCTAACTAGTGCGACGCTAGGTCCGCATTAGCGCCACACTAGTTGCTCCCATTCAGAGTCGCCTCACTGCCTGGTTAGAGGAGCGCACTAAGTTCGGACACTGCACTAGCGAGACGCGATGTTGCCACGATTTCACAGCCAGGTTTTCGGACACCGTCTGTGCGATAAATGGGCTTTTAAATATTGATGCATGTCTTTTTCGATTTTAACCCTCGGACGGTGACGTGGGCACTTTTTGTGACCAACGACCCTTTTTTTGCTATAACTTGGCAAATTTAGGACATTCCAGATTCATCTTTGAGAACATTTTCGTTTGACTATTTCTGTGATGAATTACGTTTAGTTTAAATTTTTTGAGCAAATAGCACGACCAGGAAAAAATAAATTAGGCAGCAATGCGTAGATGGGGCCTAACCAAGATCCGGTCTGGCGGCTCCCGGTGGCATCCCAGGCCGCCAAGGGGTGGAATCCCCCTACCCCCGGGAGTTGGCCCCGACTGATTTTCTTTCCGATTTTTTTCTGATCGCACTATTTTCTCAAAAAATGTAAACTAAACGGTATTTGTCGTAGAAGGAATCACACTATGATTGTCTCAAAAGTGAAGCCCGAATGTGCTATATTTAGCCAGATGTAACAAAAAATATGGCTTGGTCACAAAAAGTGCCCACGTCACCGGAGAGCGAACATTTCGTACGTCACCGTCTGAGGGTTAATACATTTTATAGACCTGAAAACACATTTTTGATGATTAAATAATTAGTAATGACGAATTTACGCAAAAAAAATCGGAGCTGGGGTCGGCGGGCGACGATCTTCATTCGTGCTTAATTTAATCTTGATTTAATCCCCAGGGCGACGATCTTCATTTGTTTCCCCAGGCTGGGGAAACAAATGAAGATTGAGCGCCAAAAATCGCTTAGCAGCAGTTTAAAAAGCTGCCAAGTTATTTTCAGACTACCGCCACGGCGTAGTTCGATGTTAGTTCGACGCAAAAGAAGGGGGTCCCCTTCACTAAGTTTTGGCTTAATGCACCGCTTTAGCAGAATCGCACTAGGCCCGCACTAGGCCTAAAGTGCGACTCTGCATACGACTTTTCTTAGTGAACTGGGTCACGTGGTTTAAAGCACTGCACTAACTTCTTGTTGTTGACTCTGAATACGGCCCTGTAATGCCAGAAGTACTCTTTGGTTGAATCAGTAATTCTTGCCTCGCAACAGGATTTTGTACTGGATCGCGATCCTGGCTGCCTTCATCAAGTGGCTCGCAGCCTGATGACGCTTCAAGCACTTTACGGAGTGATCCCTCGTGTATGTGGTAAAGGCACTGCTGCAAAGACAGTGTTCAACCTGATGACCAGGCTACGGAAGGAAATGGGTGTTGGATACAAGGAGAGGACAGCCACTGTGGATCCCAAGATTGACACGCTGCTTCTGATTGACCGGAGCATAGATCTGGTTTCACCCATTGCCACGCAGCTCACTTACGAGGGCCTCATTGATGAGATTTTTGGAATAAATAATAGTGAGTTGGCATGGTTGTAACAGTGTCAGACAGGATGATGGCCAAGCACTTTAACCGGCATTAATTTGCAGACACCGTAAAGTTGCCACCAGAAAAGTTCACCAGGGGCGACGAGGGAATCCAGGAAATGTCGGCTGAGCCAAAGCAGTTCATACTCAATTCTGCAGAAGAACTCTATGCCGAACTCAGGGACAAGAATTTCAATGCAGTTGGACCCATCCTGAGCAGAAGAGCCAAAAACATATCGGCCCAGTTCGAAGAGAGGCATGACGCAAAAACTGTGCCAGAGATAAAGCAGTTTGTGGCTAAGCTGCCTCACATGCAGGCTGCCAAGCTCAGCCTTGCAACACGTGCGTATTAGGAAAAACCTGACCAAAAATTATTGCAATATGAGCTGAAGCCAATCCTGCAACAATGCCCACATTTCTCTCTCTTTCAGATACATCTGTTGCTGAACTTGTAAAAGAAGTGACAGACACGGATGAGTTCTTGGAGTCCCTACAGACGGAGCAGGAGTTTCTCAACGGAATTGACACGGACAAGGTGAACCCGCATCTGGAGGACCTAGTCTGCCAAAGAGCCCCGCTCTCAAAAGTCCTGCGACTTGTCTCACTTCAATCCATAGCCAACGGGGGCCTCAAGGTGAAGGTGTTTGACCACTACAGGAAGGAGATTCTACACACATATGGGTTCCAACACATACTCACTCTCGACAATATGACCAAGTAAGGGCATCTGGCTTTGAAAATGTGTTTAAAAACCGAAAGGCACCTTACCATATTGTTCCTCCGTAGATGTGGCCTCTTCCGTCTGCAGCCTGCCTCCCGCTCCAACAATCAGAACAACAATTTCCCAGCCCTCCGGCGCCTCCTGCGGCTAACAGTCCAGGATATCAATGAAACGTTACCAACAGATCCCTGCTATGTCCATTGCTTGTATGCGCCAATCACAGTGAGACTAGCCCAGCACTTGTCCAGACTCGGAGGCTGGGGAACCAACATGGATGCAACAGACAGTGAGGCATTATCGTTGCTCCCAGGCCCGACATTTGACGAGAGGCAAGAGGTTCCTGGGAGCGGAAATAACAAGGCAAATGTAGTGGCTAGCTGTGGGGTTGATGAACCCAAAGTTACTATGGTTTTCTTCATTGGTGGATGCACCTTTGCCGAAATATCAGCACTCAGATTCCTCTCACAACAAGAAGATGGTATGTTTATCAATACTTAACATACATTGCATCTGTGTGATGTCTTGGAATTTTTCAGCTCCAACTGAGTACATTGTAGCGACTACCAAGCTGATCAACGGGACTACCTTCCTCAAACCACTAATGGAAGACACAGAGGCTAGGCCAATTTCCTAAGTCACAATTACGTGTTGAATTACGCAGTAATTGATAATATGATTATTAATTGATTAATATAATCGTTATTCTGAATTTATGCAATGCTGTATAGGTTTTGCACATGAAACAGAAGCGGTAAGTGAAACCTGTCGAAACAGATCATACATTCAGCAGTTACTTGTATGTTGCGAAGTTTTGTTTGAACCAGTCAGAGTAGTTTCAGGGTAATATATTCTTTGGCATGTAATTTAAGCCTGTTCAGTGGGACTGGAACAATTCCATAACAGACATTTCACTCTATTTGAATATCGTTTGTATATTACGGAAATAAAATGTATAAACCTTGTGATTTCACTTGTGAAATATTTCATGAAAATAATTATAGGATATGATGAAAATCCAAAGTGCCACAATAAATCCAAGTTGACATTGTCATAAGTCATATAAAGAAAATTTAAATTAATATTAAACCACTTGAGATGTAAAATGAAAAGCAGGCATGTGATATCTTGAGTGTACTTTATTAATTATTTTTTTTAAATCTGAATAAGTAATATGGTAAGCTCTTCCTAATATCTGTATTCACGATTCAAGCAATTATATCCTTCCTGTCGTCATACCCAACAAATAACTTTAATCGCTTACACTCCCAGCTTACCTTTGTCACTTCTCTGAGTTTCAGATCAAATTCTTCTGCTCACCAGGTTGTGGGGGTGATTTATATGGCAAACAGTCGAGAATTCTTGTTTACACTTTATCGTCGTCGTCGTCATCTTCCTCAGAAGTCTGCACAGGGTCATGCCTTGTTTCCCAGCTTTCCGAAGAAGAGTTTGCTGCTCCTTCCTCTTGCTGTGAGTCCCAACCTTCCAAATGGTCCCCTGGTTCTTGCTTCACATGCACAGAACAAGGCTCAGGTATTGGCAACTGCAAAAAAATTACGGCAAATTTGAGATTGCGTCACTGATTTCACCTTTGAAGAGTCTTTAGGACCACACACCTCATCTGCGGTTTCCTCTGGTGGATGACGAACTTTCTTGATACAGATCTTCCAGTGGCGATCAAAATTTCCAATGGAAAATGAACGCCTCCGATGCCCTAGTCTGACTCTAGCCATGCAGTTCAAGCACTGCATATGAGCTGAGGGGGAACCATCCGTTGATATGAATCCATATAATTTGAAATGCAGCCCTTCCACAAGGGTTGCTTTCATTGGATCTTTTGCCCTCTTTAACAACGTATCCCTTACGGATGAAACTATTTGCTCCGGTTTGGTAAACCTCCTCGGTAAAGCATCACCATGCTCCCTCTCGCTATTGGCCTTTGCTTTCTTTACCTGCTCTGCCTGAAAGCAAAAGCATTATTAAAGAATTAGAGAAATAATTGCAACGATTTAAAAAATTGTAATCATACTTTAGATAGGGATTGCTGCGAAGCACCCTCCTCAAGCATGGTCTCGACTTCTCTGACGAATGAAATTATTTGTGCCCGATGGCCTGGCATCACAGTGAATAGAGACGGGTTTTTCCAAAACAGGCCATACATCTGCTTCACTGTGGCCTCATCATCGGAAAATATGGCCGAACTTGACCTCATGAAATCTTGGATTAAGGTGATGCAGTCTTCCGGACCAGAAAACTTCAGCCCTGCGTATGACTGCGGCTTGTCAAAACCACATGCAATCAGGTAGCTCACTACCTGTTCAGACATTTGCTGCTTCATGAACTCCTTGAAATCTGCATCATTCATCTTTGTTTTCTATTGTGAAGAAAAAGAAGCTCTTGTTAACCACACATGAAGGGCTGCAAGCACTGGAAGACATAAAAAGCAAAGGAAATTATTTTGCATACACACATTTTCTAGATTTAGTATTTTTAAAAACAACTTTTAGTACTTGGGTGACATTGTACCATTACAGCCTGTCTTCAGTACATGCTTTGTACTTCATCTGTCCATTGTACTGGAGCCTGACAACCCCTCCACTGAACAGCCTCAGTCATGCGCCAAAAGTAAAGGACGCCAGCAGAAGTATTGATCCCTTGATTCCCTCCCTGATCCGCCCTTAATCCCGCCTCCCGATTCCCCGATTCCTGCGCCCCAACACTTCGACCCACCCTTTTGTCTCACCCCCTGCCAAAAACCCCGGTCCAACCCCGGTCCTAATCCGGCCCCGAACCATCTTCTCCTAGTCCCTCCGACACCTCTTCAACCTCACAGTCGGACGCCATCTTTGACCGGGGGCCCATTCCAATCACCGCCACAACAAACAAAAGACTGTCCAGGAATAATAATAATAATAATAATAATAATAATAATAATAATAATAATAATAATAATAATAATAATAATAATAATAATAATACAACAACATCACGACATTTCCCTATGAGGGGTAGTCAGCGATGGATTTGATGATGATGATGATGATGATGATAATAATAATAATAATAATAATAATAATAATAATAATAATCATGAAAATAATAATAATAATAATGATGATGATGATGATGATGATAATAATAATAATCATAATCATCATAATCATAATAATAATCATCATGAAAATAATAATGATGATGATGATAATAATAATAATAATAATAATAATAATAATAATAATAATAATCATAATACATATCGCGAATATTAGCTGGCATTATTAGCCAGTTATGTTCTCATAAGAATCTGGAGAAAACACACATACTGATTATTTAGTCAATAATAATTTATTGTGCGCAAGAGCAGTTATCCCGAAAATGAACGAACAATTAATAATTCTCAAATTAGTTCTGGACACACACTCGTACTGCTTACTGCAATAATTTTCTCAAAAGCACATGAAATCCTGTGATAAAACTGAGACGCATTATAGGCAATTGCAAAGTGTTACTAATTATCCCAGCGAATAACGGCATTAAATAAATTTCCACTCGCACATGAGTTTTTCTCGCTGCAATGACTGGATCCAGTCAGTTGGTGCCACAAGTACCTCTAATGTTAGCCTTTTTGTGCAACTCCAGTTGACTGCGGCTTGCAAATGAGAGTTCGCATCCGTCACAAGCGTGTGGTTTGCTATTACCGGCATGTTGCCTGCGATGAGCCAAGAGCTTACTGCTTGTTATGAACGACTTGTCGCACAATTCACAGGGGTACGGCCTTTCTCCAGTGTGCTGTCGGGTGTGCACAACAAGCGTGGATTTCCTGGGGAATGACTTGGAACATACGTGGCATGAAAATGGTTTTTCACCGGTATGTTTTCTCCTATGCTCCTGCAACGAAGCGTTGCTTGAGAAGCGGTATGAACACAGGTCACACTGAAACGGTTTCTGACCCGTGTGTTTCTTCAGGTGGTACAGCAACCTCGAGTTGGTTGCAAATTGCTTCTCGCAATACTGGCAAGGAAAAGGATTTGCCGGAAAGTGTTCAGACATGTGCGCCTCCCACGCAGGCTTGGTGCTAAACACATCGGAGCAAGCCGAGCACGGAAAGTTGGCCTCCAAAGAATGACTCTTTTCATGCCCGTTCCTCAACTTCTCGTTGGTGAACGGCTTGAAGCATATTTTGCACAAAAATATTTCAGTGTCGGCAAGCGGCTCACTGATGGCGACCTCCAACGGTGACACAAATATCTCCTCCACTTTTATCTTCATCGGCATCTCCTCAGCTTCCTCAGTAGGTGTTGCAGGTCTCTCCAGCTTCACACCCACCGCATCAATTCCTTCCTTATCTTCCTGTTGTTGTGCACAGCTTTGTTGTGACATTCTGTGTGAGAAGTTTTTTTGCAACAATGGAATTTCAGGATTCTGGCCCGATTCGTTTCTAGAGTACGGCGGAGGTTACCTGACTGTTCCAAACCCTAAAGGGCACCGAAGCACCTTTTTAACAGAAAAATCGTTCTATCGATCGGACGCCATCTTTGAAAAAAGGCGCATTCCTGCGGCTGTGTCGGCCCAAGAAAGTAGCTACCAGCAAAATAGCGTAATAGCTACATATATACAGTACTGTACATAAGGTCAATGTCCTCCTGCACGTTATGCAGCCGGTTGTACGGGCGTGCTGTTGCCTACAAACCAGGATAATTAATCTCTTGGACACACGATAGGTTTGTCATGTAGCCTACACTGGACAGTATAGGGTGTAGCGTCATGGGCGATCTGGAGGCACATTTCAGGTTTTGTTAAGTGGACCTCCCAAACTTCAAATATGAAAATAATTTTTTTTCCGACAAGTGTAACACCCCCTTTTTTGACCTTGAAAATTGTTAAAATGCCCACCTTAGACCAATGAATGCTTACCAGCGACATAGTTGCGGACATATTGGTAAATGCATGACATAGGGAATCGCAGCTATGTCTCCTCTACTCCTAATTTGGTTGACAGGAAACCAACCCCCCGCCAGTTCCGCACAAGGCGATGCTCGTTTCCCAACTCCTCCCATTCTCGTCAGTAAAGAAGCACTACTCCAGCTACTCCCAAATAAGAAAGGGTCGCAGGGTTTGTCGAGATGATTAAGGCCACTGCCTCCCACCTCTGGGGACTTGAGTTCGAGTCCCGGCTAGGACTGGTAGTACCGGTACTGCATGCACATCCATGTATGCACGGTAATGAAACAAATATATTGTTGGCGCTTAATTTGTATACTGTCCGTTTATTATAAATTGACGTCAATATTTCAACTTAATATTGACGTACCGTATAGTGTTATCGTTAGTAAATAGACTCAACATGAGCTTGGTCCGCTAGGTCTTTGTACTTAGTTTTTTTTCATGCAGGAGCATGCTGGTGCTGAGCGAGGACTTTTCAGAGTCAATTTCTTCAGGCTTTCCAGCTGCTTGGTCAACATTTTCACACGTTCATCCCTCTGCTTGAGCTGCTTGTCCATCTGACCTACCTGAAGCACCAATGTAATATTGTCAGTTATTGCACCCTGCTCTAACACGCTCTAAAAAGTAGTGTCTCACTTTATTGCGTAGGGTCTCTATTTCGACATCTCGCTCGTTCTTTGCCTTGATGAGTTCTTTGAACTGATCATGGTAGGCGCCGGTCAGCATTTCGAGAGCCAACTTGTAGTTGGGGATAGGCTTGGTCCCAGTGTCATTTGCTGACTTGGGTGCTACAAGAGGGGAAAAAGCGGTGTCAAGCACAATTGGAGTGGGCAAGTTTAGGACGTGGCCAGAAGGAACTTACCGGTCCCTGACGGGTTTCCTGCCCCAAGTTCCCCCATAATGTAATTGACTGTCCTCCTCACATTCTCCTGCCGCTTTTTCTCTTCTATGATGGGCTTCAGCTTTAGTAACAACTTTTGAATAGCGCCGTCCACACTCCTGACTATGTCCTTTAGTAGTGGCTGGCTGACTGCGCAGTTTATCTTGCTCAAAACCTGTAATGAGGACCAGATCATTGACCAGATCTGGAGCAGATACAGGTTGAGGCCATTCATCTCTGTTTCACCTTTCTGTTGAGTACGTCCCAGTTGACCACTTTCTTCTCTGTGTTGCTAACCCTAGGATAGTTGTGCAACTCCACCATACCAGGAAAGAAATGGTGTAACAATTCTGCGCACATGGCTACATGCAACAGAGATGGATTCGCATGAGGGGTCACCCAACAATGGCAGCAGTATTTACTTACTGGCGTCTGAGAAGTCTCTCGCTATATTTTTTCCTTTCCTCTGAAAGGGAACTATGTCGACCCATTTGTATAGATCAGCCATGAGTCGGTACTGCTCAAGTCCGCCGTCATAGCATCTGCAAGTAGATCTGGTTACGACATCTGCGGACTGCGTCTTTCTAAAGTCCATCTTCTTCACGTTATGATCCATTTTTTGTCGCGTTCACACAAATTCTACCTCCGACCCTCTGGCTCAGTTGTTGTTTAGGCTACCCTGGATACGAACACACATTGTAGTTGGAGTCAACAATGGACTTATTACTATACAGGATTCAGGTCCAACAAAAGGTGCACACTTCATCTCGGACCTAATATTTACTTGCGGTATTCCACAACGACCCTACTTAGTAGTAAAATATACATACCTACGGTACCATTTATTAATTTACAAATTATATACATTCAGACATCAACAAAAACAACATTAACAATGAATTAGGATGGTTATAACAATACACTGCTACTGTAATAAAACAAGATTGGCAAATCACGTGAGCGTGATTAGAGTAGACTTTTTCATGTTTACTGCTATTGTCCCCAACATCAGTCACGGGTTATCTGGGGGAGGGGGGCGGTGGGGGAGAATAGGCGGTCAGGGGGAGGGGGCGGATAGAGTGAATCAGGGCAGCTAGGACTAAGTTTGCCTATATGAACGTCATTGAGCGAATGTTACGCTTATCTTCTAAAGTCAAATATGAAAGGAAATTTTTTGGATAAGTGCGAAATTTCATGCGAAAATCCTTTAAATAG